>DVZL01001446.1:0-17736 GCA_018236625.1 Lasaia peninsularis
CGTACGTAAAGTTCCTGGGCACACTCACCAAAGTGCATCCTGTAGAAAATCGTAAGACTAACAACTTTACGACGATGTTCAAGTTTAAGCAATTATAATGGTCTTTCTACATATCGCGTCTAATATTGACTGCAGTGTTGTATATACGACGAACAGTAATGTTTATATGTCTCACCTTAGCCTGCCTGACGAGAGTTTCCGGGAATCCCTTGGCGAAGTGCCAGTCCATGATGGTACCGAAGATCTTGCTGAGTGTGTTATCTTCGAACGAGTCCAGCGTGATTAGCACCATGTGCCGCGTCAGGCGTGACGAGATCAAGTTCGAACCTCCGCCGGGAGGCAACATGGCCGACACGAACAGCTGAGGGTGTTATCACATTGGATTAATTTTTATTTATTCTAAATAAATACAACCAAATTCACGCTGTTAAGTAATACCACCTAGCACTTTAACATTGCACCAGTCAACAGTGATTTGGGATAGGTATATAAATTAACTGAGAGCTATGGAGTTATAGACTATTTTTTCTTAAGTTTTTCTCTTTTATTTTCGCATCGTAGAATAAAATCTTAAGCGATTTTTCTGCTTTTTGGAGATTGGAATGATAAGATCATTATGTTAAATGGCAATTTACAACGAAATGTCTTAAACAATAATTATTCACCCAGTAAATAAAGTCGAAGGAATAGAGTGGAAAAGATCTCTTCATAATTAAGAGTTGAAACTATTATAGAAAATTTATTTATTTTTCTATAGTGGGTAATTTTTGATGAACAAAATTCAAGGAAGTTGGGTGCTCCCCGTACCCGTGTTGATCCAGGTCCCTGTGGAGAATAGAGGGTCTGCTCCTCCCTACTAAGCAACTCGTAAGAGGCGAACATTAGTAAACTAGGTCACTTCAAACATGACCACTAGTGGTAGAATGCTGTCCAGCAACTCGCTCAGGTCCCACCGCCTTACTTATTCTACTACCATCATGACTCTGTCCTGTTCTAGTCTGCAAGGTAGGATAGGCGTTAGATTTGTAGATTCGGTAAAACAGCCCGACTACACACAGTGACGCACCTACAATATCTATGTTGTCTATAAGTCACGATTGTCTCCTAGCATCAGAAGATCCGTGAGCTTGTTCGCATCCCATATAAAAAAACAAAACTTATATTAACGTACCACGTCGACGACCTCCTGTCTGACCATGTCCTTCAGATCGTACCAGTGGCCGTGGTCTATCCACTGCCGCAGCAGTTCCAGTGGAGGTTGTGCGCCCCACTGCTCCTTTTGCGGCATGCTCAGGTCGTCCACGAATAGCACGCACTAGTGACATCAAATTTGGTTATTTTTTAATACAAGAAGAGGCAAAACGGACAAGTGGGTTACTAACACCCGCATCATCAGGAATATCACTGATGCGTTGCCGACCGTTTAAAAATGAGTATAAACTTATTTTAATGGTTCCTAAACCGTATCCGTTACGAATTACCGCCGCTGGTTAAATAAAGACATACAAAGGTCATGAATATCTACGAAAAAACTTAAGGATACATTCTTTATACTTAATTAATAGAGAAAAGATACTGAGCCGTTTTATGTTATAGTTTGTTATTAGATGATTTTTATTATGATTATTTAATTTATTAATGGCCTCTACCTCTGGTCTTCCGCAAGGCTCTGTATTAGGACCATTAATTACTATTCACTTTATTAATTAATGATATCATTAAACTGTTTTAAATTCTGTAATTTTCTTCTTTATGCTGATGACCTCAAAATTTATCACACCATAAGTACACCAGAAGATAATTACCTATTTCAACAAGACTTAGACCGATTCTCAAAATACTATACTGATAACAAACTAAACCTTAAACTCAGCAAGTGTATGTCTATAATTTTTACAAAAAAAAGGCAATTAGTAATCACCCATATAAATTATGTGGAACTGTTCTTGATAATGTGGAAACCATAAAAGATCTTGGGATTAAATTAGATGATAAATTACATCTGGATATTCACATCGATAACATAATTAATAATGCATATAAGATATACGATTTTGTTTTGCGTTCGTGTTCAAAATTCTCCAAACTCTCTAGTAATGATCAAAGTCACACAGTCTTATAAATGTGCTAATGACTATTAGCTAAATAACCTACATCTACATTCCACGAGTAGGTAGGCACGAATGCGTGCCGTATACAATATTTTTTGGACTTTATTTTTTGCTTGTTCTTGTGTCTCAGAAAATTACTGCTCTTGAAGCTTTCAACAACTACACTCTTTATATATTTAAATAAAACAGATACATCACCGGATTTGGGATTAAAAGTTTACCATTTATATTCTGTACACTTAATAAAATGATAATGATTTTAATTATTAAAATGACGATAATGGCAATTTGTTTATTCAGATATTACTAGAATACTACTAGATTGAGCCTGGGTGGTCTAGTGGTTTCCGCAACGAACTTTCATTTCAGCAGTCCAGGTGCAGGTTCTAACCTAACATGTACCGATGACTCTTTCTAACAGCACATTTTCCGAGAGCTGTTATTTCAGCAAACCCGGATTCGTGTATTCGAATTCGTCCTTATCTAAGGGTTTAGCCTAGTTGCAAAGATCTGATGGGGAATTTCTTTTTTCCCCATTAACCAAACAATATGAATAGAGTAATACTGTTGAGTTACCTTTTTCCCCATTGATGGACCAAACACGCCTTTTCTACGTCTATCTACCTTGGACATTATCACATCTTGTGTCTGAAAGTAATAATGACACATTAGAAGAACGATCTAACCCAAGGACAAAAGTACAATTTTTGCAAAAGTTTTCTGGTCCTGATTCTGACTAGCTTACCTGATTTGCAGTGGTCCTCGCGGAGAAGTTTATAGTGTTGGTGATGTACTTCTCCTTAGGCAGGGAGAGCAGAAAATCGATGATGAGCGAGGATTTGCCGGTGCCTGTGGGTCCCACCAGCAGTATCGGAATCTTAGATTTCACCATCTTATTCACAAAGTAACGGAGGCAAGCGTTTTCATTCGTCAATATTATTATTTCGTTAACCTAAAAAAGAGAAATACAAATTCTACATTAGAACCTAAAAGATGTTTGTTTGTAATAAAAATTAATTGACCGTTTTTATTTATATGTCTAGAAAATGATCAATATAAAATATGGCTTTTTGCTATTTATAGAACAGACTCTTTCGGGTAGAGAATTATTTTTTATTCAAAATTTCTCAAGGAACTTACAGTTTTTATCTCTACTTAGTATAATAGAGGAGGAGGTGGAGATGTAGGAGAAATAATTGGTAGTTAATAAAACAAAAGTGAATATCTTTTGTGAATATTATATTTGCTAAAAATTACATAAGGTTTTTCCACCCAATTATTATATAACAGTACCTTCGCATTAGCAGGGACCGGATGTTCCTTCTCCAGTTCGACCCAAGGTATCCAGGTGCCGTTGTTCCTCTTGTCATATACGAAATCGAAAACGGTGTCCTTGTCACCGAATAACTGGTTTTTGGTTAACTTGAACGATTTCGGTTTGGGGTGGTGAGCATTGCTGCCCTCAAGAAGTTTGCGGAAGAACAAGTCGAATGCTTTTCTACTGTCACCTTTAAAAACATAGAACATCTGAAGGCTAGAATAGCTCAATTTTGAAGTCATTATTAAGTACAAGCACTAATTCGGCACATGTTATTAGCATTTATATACAAAACCATTGTTCTTACATAAGGATGTAAATTGGAAAATAATTATTTGAATTTTTATGTATTTCTCTCTCTCCGTCTGTCGATCTGGCCTCTCTGTCTGTCTATACTAAAGAAAGTGTCAGATCACGTAATCTCACTTATTTTAATTCTCTCTTATTTAAAAAAATTGATTTCTGGTCGACCGAGTCGAAACGTGGCAACATAAATTTATACAATGGCTGAAATGTTGCCCCTTTCCGCCTAAAGGATAAAAAAACTTTTACCAGCGGGCTATCGGTGTGTATATACGATTACGTACGTACGAGTGCGTGCGAGTGGGTGCGTGCGAGTGGGTGCGTGCGAGTGGGTGCGTGCGTGTATGTCAGTTACCGATGAGGGTGGCGCAGAGTCCCCAGACGAGCGCAAACACGAAGGTGCACTGCAGCCATACCGTGCTCACCTGCGTCTCGCCTTCCAGCAAACACGTGAACAAGCGCGTAAACGACTAAAAGTTATAGTCACGTATCAAACATATACACGTATAAAAATGTAAAAATATACGTCTGTATGTTTCGAAACTTCCAAAAAAGTGATTATCCTAGGCTTAGTGAAAAAATGTTTGGATTACTTTTTATTCATCATTGAAACACTGCATCCAATTAAATTAATTTAATGTTAAAAAAATCACCAATTCTATTCAATCTTCAACTCAATTTTTCACAATATTTTACAGAGAGATCTAAGAATACGCGCTCTCCTGAAATCTGTGTTTTGGCGTATAACGTAATAATGAACTTATTTAAATAACTTACATAAAACTGGTGTATTTCTCCAACCTGCACGAAGTGGTGGCACTTGAGTATCATGAATTCGAAGATGGGAGGCACCAACCAATCAATAAGTTCCTGGATCAGGTCGAACTGTTCCGGAATCAGCTTTTTGCTCAGATTAGTATTGTACGATTTGAGAAACGCTCTCCACCCTACAAAAGGTAACGTTCGGTGTTAGACGCTAGACGCAAAAGGGACCCTTGTCGCTAAAACCGATGGTGTCGGTGTTGTGTGAGGCTCATTTACAATCTTTACAAAAGTGATGTTAATTTGGTACCTACAGCAAAATTAACGTCTTCCTATGCAATTAAATAGGAGTAGTAATAAAGTATCAATTAGCAAATTCCCGAAAATATGGTATATTACATACCCAGATCATAAAAGTATCAAATCACCAGAAGCCGAGGCGAACATAAATGAATCTTTTATCTTTTTTACCGCCTTAAGTGAGCATATTACTTTTCTGTTCGACATATTTGTGAAGAAGCCACTTTCCGTCCACAGGGTAGAAAAATGCATATTATTTTAATAAAGTATAGATTTCCGCAAAGTAACACCTAATTCTATCAATGAAAGTATATTATTTATACCTAATTGTTCTGGCTCCATGTATATCATCCCGCACCGCGACACTGTGGCCGGCGACGCAAACTCCAGGTCCGCAGGCTCAAATATTAAATTCATCTTGTTTGTCATCTGTAAACACATTCATCTTCATGTAATATTGATGATGTATTGAACACACAGTATATATTATAAATTGTTACAGTTAAACTGTTTAGCAGGGCTTGAGGTGCACATTGAGAGTTTTCTTTAGATGAAAAAACATTAAATTGTATTCAAAATATTTTTTATCCCAATTATATTTTATGGAGTATATTCAATTTATACAAACACCTTTTTTAAGAATTTACATTAATGTCCTGATATTAGTTAAGGTTGATTGCAAATATTAAATTAACTTTTGTGACCATTTTTTGACTATTGTGACATCAGAGAGTGTAAGAGTCAACGACGTACGTAAAAAGAATACCACATATTTCGTAATATCTGTTTGTACGTTTTAGGTGCAATCGATATAACAGTGGGGTAACCTGTATGATCTCCCCACTCATGAGGCAGAGCTTCCTGTTGTCGTCGAGCACGGTGTTCATGTTCTCAATCCACACAGCATCCACCGGTCCGTCGAAAATAATCCACTTCCGATCCCGCGTTATTGACATCGCGTACTCGCGGAACGCTATCGCAAGAACGCCATCCGACCTTAAAGTATTCCGAGCCGTCAAAAATACTCTTAACGCACCCAAAAAATAAACGCTCCCATTCCCAGTTCCGTCAAACTGAAATCTAAAGCTCACCATTCATGCGAGGCCGGGTCGAAGCAGCCGTACAGCTGTCCCATTGTGATGGCCTTGGGGTTGAGGATGCGGAAGATGGCGCCGAACTCCTTGTGGCGGGGCGGAGGCTTCATGAGCTGCAGCGCGCGCAGGGACTCCGCTAGGGTTTGGTACGCCTGAGTTTTGCCGCCCATCGGTGGGCCGACGATCATGAACCCGTGGCGGACTAACATCATCTCGTATATCTGCAGTCATATCGACTCACTAAATGTCTCACCACATCGAGATTTTAACTGAATTTTTCTGAACATGAGGACTGCTTACTGCTACTATGTGCTAAAAATTATTAGTCAAATGCCATCGTGATACGAATATTTTAATTCCATTTCTATCCTCTTCATTTCCAAAATAAGACTAGGATATTCATTACTTAAAGGAAAACAAGAAAACATACAGCAATAGGGCCCTTTCACGTAGATACATACATGCACAGCATTTTGTACATGAGGAGAAAAATTTGTCAAATTTTGATGTCGAGCAAGGGTTGGTTGAAAAAAACAAGAAAAACAAAATCCGTATACGTATGATTAGTCAAAAATACGTGGTGGCCTGTTAATTTTGCTAACGGACCATAGGAATGATAGATGTAAGATGACATAACCCTTCCTTCACTAAATATTGTAGATTATATCGAGAGACATCTATTAGTTTGTTTCTTACGAATTCAAGAGTAGTATATTATTTAGTACTCGTAGTATCATGTGTGAAAGTCGGTAAAAAAAGTGACCTGTATAATCTTGTCGAGGTACCAGTCGGTGGGCTGCAGGTTCCTGGTGTCGAGTTCCTTCCTCACGCACCGCAGCAGTTCGTCCCGGTCCGGCTGCGGGAGCTCCACGCCCGGGAACAGGTCCGAGTAGATACCCGTGAACAGGGGCACATCCTGCATGCATATGTATGCAGTAGCACAGTTAACAGGTAGGAAGGAGCAAAGCGTACTTCTTATTACATATACATAAACGAATTAGTTTTAGTCTAAGCTAGGTTAGTTCAAATGCACCGCAATCGACGGTTTATATTTTGTTACACGTACAGCGAAACACGATCCGGTTTTTTAGGATATGTACCGATGCATGCCATGTCTTTAAGAAGCAAAAATGAGACTTAATTTGTACATTTTCCATCTTATTCAAACACTAATAATAATTTCACAAACATATTTATAGGATCATTCCAGAAGCCTTTAAATATAATTTGTGTTTAAAATAATCTTCAGAACTTATGTTCAGATGTTAAATTTCTTTATGATTTCTTTTTATCGCACATTACACGATTTCATTAAAACGTAATCTTAAAGAGTCTCTGTGGTCTGTGCTTCCATTTCGGTAGTCCATATTCGTAGTAAGTTGTGGACAACACGCTAGGTTATACTGTAAATAACATCTTTGTATGTTTTAAATGAAGAAACACGTGTACCTTTACCTATTATGTATTTATAATTGAAAAACATTTTTGAAACAGCCGACAGCCGACTTTTTTCAGCACCATCAGCAAAGCAATAACCGAGCGCCTCCAATGAAAAATGTAAAATATGTTTGTCTATAATTAATACTATAGTAATACCTAAGTGAAATCGATTGTCGTCCCAAAAGAATAAATCAGAAATGGGAAAAAAAGTTATATTATTTCTGGATCTTAATATTATTATATATATATATATATATATATAGTATTACGACTCCTCCTGCCCACGCGTATTGTGTCCTGCCGCATGAACGTCCAAACGTAATCACTTATCACCTGCGACAAAAACTTGGGCATGTTAACATCAATGATTGCTCTCAGCACAAGCTGCGACTCGTCCTTGTCAGGGTAGTTCTTCTTGAGGGCGCCCGAGGCCAGAAGCACGGACTTGACGGCGCGCATACCGTAGTCGTAGTGGTTCTGCGACGACAGCTGCTCCGAGCACAACTTGTAGGCCTGGACGATCTTTTGCGCCAACCTTTTGTATCAATTACTTATTTGAGCATTGTCTTGATTAAGCAAATCAAAACTCGTTCAAACTGGAATATGACCTTAACGTAACTTAATTAGTTTTTATTGATTAGAGATTAAACTTCAATCTGACTGATTTCCCAGCTCGGCTGATGTCAAAGGAAAGATTAATAACAAAAGCTTTACCAATTAATATGTGGTGGTTGTTGCGCAACTCGCGCGGATAGGTATCCACTGCCTTACGTATTTCTGCCGCCATAATGAGATTATCATGTTCCGGGTCGGAGGTTCGGGTAGCCGGTAGACTTGCACATACAGTCTAACAGCCCGACCATAGGCCACGGGTGTCTCTTATCATTAGTAGACCCGTGTACTAGTTCGCTGTCTTATCCCATAAAAAGGTCACAAAAAGGTCTAAAAATGTCACAGAAATGCTAATGGCACTACAAACGAAACTATTATCATGGAGCTCTGTCGCGAACTGCTCTTGATCCTTCCAGAATGTCAAATTTGATATAGTTTTATGATTCAGAATATTAAAAAATTAATAACGAATAATTAATTCACAGTTTCAATGGTATAATATTTATACTCACGGTCCAGCGTTGACGAATCCGTTGGAGTAGAGCGTGATCTCCCCGATCATGGCGTAGTCGGGGACCATCATGGCGACCGTGCGGAACAGCACCTTGAGGTTGTCCGGCAACTCTGTGCGGCCCGCGTAACTGTACAAGAGGATAATATTACAACGATATCCTTATTTATCATCCTACGTGGTATACGTTCCATTGAAGAAAATAGACTAACTATTTTTTACTAATCAACTCGTAAAGGCGAGCATCGTTGTTTGTTACTTACGCCGTGACCATGACTTTTCCATGATATTATCTGCCATAATAGCCATTATTTCTTGTTTAACACTAAGCTGTACTAACTAACAATAGCAGCCCGCTCCCGCCACCAATGGATTGACGCAATAAATAGAAATAGATTTGCGAGGCGAAACGTGCGTCTAGTGCTTAGTAATGTGGATATTGTTGGTACTCCTAAACAGTGTAGTGGTTGTGTGTGAGTTGTTCGGGTATTATTTGGGGTCTTCGACTACAGATAAGCACCTTTCTTGTACTACATACAGTGTTTTCTGTTTAAGCACGCTACAATAGTCACAATTGTTTTCGCGGAATTGGCAAATTGATTAATTTTATTTTTTGTGACTATGGATTTCCACAAAGTAATACCTGACTCTAATAATTACAATTTTTTTTTCTATCTATCTATCTATCTATCTGTATGTCTGTCTGTTTGTTTGTATCCGATTATCTCTGAAACGGCTGGACGGATTTTGACGGGACTTTCACTGGCAGATAGCTAATGTAATAAGAAACGGCTCTTAACATCCCTTTCCCGACTCTTCCACATTGCTACTTTTTTACCTGTTTGCCTGTTTTAAGTTTTTTTGTTATTGCCATTCCTAGTATTATTATATTCGATAATCACAATGTAAAATGTGTTCTTTAGATAACAAATGTTGTTATCATCAGGAGACTTGTTCCTCATGTATGTCCGGCTGTAAAAGAGACTATCTGCCTCTCTACGAGACAACACGTAAGAGCCGGGCATATGTTAACTAGGTCACTTAGAACATGATCATTGGAAGTAGAGTGCCGTGCAGCAACCCACCTGGATAAGTATCCATCGCCTTACCTATTCTGGCCAACATAATGACAGTGTCGTGTTCCGGTCCGGAGAGTAGCCGGTAGACTTGTACATAAGTCCGACCTCAAGACAGCGACCCACCATATGCGTGTGGACTGAGAGATCTTTTCAAAAACCTCATACAACCACAACCAAATTATGAGAGGATTTAAGAAATAACTGTGAAAGCTACATGGTAAGATATAAAATTTGTGAAACCTATACAAAGAACGTTAGAAGTAATTAACTGGATCACTCAATCTGGACACCTGAAGAATAAGCCATAATACGTATTCAAGAATATACTACCCATGTGTTTATAATTTACATGCCTACTTTAGACATGGTGTCTGTAGGCCTCAGTTGTCTTTTACCATCTGACCCGGGCGATTTCTTGTTTCTGTGTTCACTGTTTCATCACATAAAAAATATTGGCTATCATTATCGAGACAATCTTCATACCCAGGATTCATAGTGATAAAGACTGAGCAGGTCGGATTGAGGCTGATCTCGGTTCCCTCGAAGACGAAGCGTTTCTCCCGGCGGAGGATAGCCAACTGAATGGACAGAATTTGTTGCGCCACCACTGATAGAACTTCCAACTCTATGCGGTTGAATTCGTCGAAACACGCCCATGCTCCTGACTGCGCTAAACCCTGAATCAATTATCATCATTACAATTATATTTTAATAAATATCCCTGACCAAATTACGCAGATTGATCAAAGCAAAAAGAAAGCAAATTATATTTTCGTGCTACGGTTGTTAATCAAAGAATTTAATAAACATCCAGTCCCGGAAGCACAGACATCTATGTTCATCACACAAATGCCTGCCTCCAACAGAAATCAAACACGAGTCGGGGTGTACGACAACCGCTTGACGGTCTAATTTTAGTTACGAGATTATGGTTTGTCGACTAAACTAAGGAATCACATCACTCGCTGTAAAAGTGAATTCCTCAGATAACATTTATTTTACAGTAAGGTCGTAATCGGCTCTTTTCATTTTAACCAATAGAATATAAATATTGTGATCGTACCTGTGTAATTTATAGTCAATTAATTAGTCAACTCGGTTTTCCTCGAAAACTAGATTTAGAGTTATTAGTTATATATAAATGAAATAGTCAATTAATACCTTAAAGAATTTCCCGAGCGCCTTGTAGTCGAGTCCGTCGGAGCAGTTGAAGACGACGCACTTCTTGGCGACGGCCTTGGCGAGGTCCTTCGTGGTCTCCGTCTTACCTGTGCCGGCCGGGCCCTCCGGCGCGCCGCCCAGGTTCAGCTTCAGGGCGCTCATCAACGTCCTGGACCACACGTCGGAGCGATGTCCAGTTATTACAATTTATTTCATAACAATAATCGTATAGTTGAAATGCTTCATAAATCTTTTGTTCATAAATATTTTTCAGTTTGTACTGACAAAAACTGCAGCTTTGTTTTTTAACCTACTCTTGCTAAATTATAATCCATAATTATCACAATCTACTTAAATTTTGAGGGTCTTTAAATATAGATAATGCAGGAAGCCTACAAGGTGAAAACAAAAATCACGGGCAATAGTTATTCTTTAGTTCTTAACTCTAAGACAGGACAAAAGGAAGAAAATATCTTCACGCCAGGTCCCTTACAGAGTAGTCAGAGTGCATCGACCGCCAAGTGCCTGCATTACTTCCCCAGCCAGCACTTTCGGAGACTCTTGACACCATCCTCGGATAATATGTCGTGCTTTCTTTATCTTAGTGAGGTGAGTTGAATTGATTATTAAAAGATGAGTACTTAAAAAATAAGTAAACGTGCACTCTCAGTGTAGACAAAATGCAAATGCAGAAAATGGACACACCGATAGCAGCGGTCGGTGAGTGGTGTGGCGACGAGGCGACCTGTATTGCCGAGATACTCGAACCCATACTCGACGTCCGTCGTGATCATGGAACAGACCATCCGCTCGCCGCGCCAGTAGTACCGCAGCTGCGAGATCCAGTTGAAATCCGATATGTCAATCACATTCTTCTGCTCCATTTCTTCCAGGATAGAGCGTCCTAAGAGTAACTCACAAATAATTTGGGAAATTTTGTAAATCATAATTTTTTACCAATTAACATATTGAAAAAATGGGTTGCTTGTTTAACTAAGTTGAATGTAGCTAAGATTAACGTGTCTTAGCAAAAATCTGCTAATATTAAGATATTGCATTTTTTAAACGCAAAAAATTCAACGAAACATAAAAAAATCCTGTGCTTGTTTTGACGTCTAATTTTAAGTTTGCAGCAGTTTTGAAAAAGACGCATCTGTTCCTTTTCGCAGTGTATTATAGTGGAAGATAGTACAGTCTATTCAAAACATATAATTCTACAAAAAAAAGTATATCGTCCATAGTCTATTCGCGTTAAGAAAATAGTGAGGTATCAGTGCAACTGCAAACTAAAGGCCTATTTATACTGGGGTATAAATTAAACCATTAATAATAAAGCAAACTTTTTATTACAATATTTTCCAATATTAAAATCAAGTAATATAACAATTAATCAGAATCGTCAGAATTTTTAATTGAAATTATTGGCAGCAATATAATTTTTATTTGGCCCACACCAACTCAATAGGGTTGAGTTTACAATGACACGGTGGTAGGCGTAGAATTTCAATGCACATTGTTTTAGCGATTTCGTCGATTAAATACGTTATTATATTGCGGGGCAATTTCCCCAACTTTTAACATAAGTTCCTTTTTTAAATAACCCATATCCAATGTCACGTCTTTACTTTGAAGCCAGTTCTACTATTTGCTGCATATTCCATTGAGGTATCTTCTCAGATTTAACAGAGTGGTAAAACCAATAAATAAGGTCATACGTTTTGATTTGCACACTGTTCAAAGTATTTAAAAACATTATAAATCACTCGTGTTTCTTCACTATGAATTATTAACTCACTTTTATTTTTGCGGATAGGTGAGGTATCCATTTTTAAAATTGGCAAAAAACAAATATCGAACAGCGTAGCTTAATTTCGTTCTAGAAAAACAATTAGAAAGTTCTTTACATATGTACTTCGTTCTTTTTAACGAAAAAAGGAGGGAATAGAAAACTTTTACTTTAAATGTTGTTTCTTTTTGGGATTTTTTTAATAATTACTTTCTAATTACGAAAAGACTTAAGTTCTTTAATCGATGACAGTACCCTGACATAAGTTATGACTATTTTGAACTTGATCCAAATTAATTATACTTGACTAATAATAATTAAACGAAGTATACACTACAACAAAAGAGGCAGGATGGCCAACATTTTGAGATTGTCTAATAGGGACGAAGGAAAAAAATCTCACCGTGCACATCGATTACAATGAGTGCCTCCACCGTGATGCGATTTCCCGGGTCCAGGTCTCCCTGCACGAGGTACACGAGCCCGTTGATCTGGTCCGTGCTGTGCGAGATCAGCTGGGGGAGCGTGGCCGATTGTATTGCATCTGTTGCCTGCGACACAAACGTACCGGATGTATGGTAATTAAACCACTCATTTTGTCGAAGAAATACTGTTCAAGGTGTTTACTCACCTCAGCAGTATACTGTACACAAGATCCTGACTGCACGATTTGTCCTGGCCAGTTCAACACCCACTCCTCCCTCTTGGTGATCTGGTACGCGTTAATGGACTCTGACGCCACGTCCCTAAGACTCACTATCATTTGCTGCTCCAGTTGTTGAAGCCAACGCTCTACCATGCCCTATAAAATAATAATGTATTTGGATCATTTTTGTTTTAATCTATACTAATAAATAAAAGTGTCTGTGTGTAATAATAAAATAACCGCTTTTTATTAAACATACATGTATATTTACAAGTTACATATACCAAAACAACAATATTAGAGAGAGATTTTCGTTTCAGAGATCGCTAATCTCTGAATAAATTTCAGAGATTAGCGATCTCTGAAACGACTGGACCGATTTTGAAGGGACTTTCACTGGCAGCAAATTAGGCTACTTTTATAGAATTTTAGAAATGTATAAAATAAAATAATGAAATAAAAGTGCGGACGAAGCCGCGGGTGCAGCTAGTTATTTCATAAAAATCATGAAATATTCGACAGTGTCAGTAGCTCCAAATTGGTACTAACAATTCAATATAAAATGAACGATAGAACATTTATGTTCATCTTGTATAATATAGAGATCGTGTTCCAACTGCTTTAAATCTGGTTCGATCTTATTTACAGGAAAATTGTGTCTATCTGGTATATACGCAATTTGCCTGTACTCAGTCAGTGCTAGGACCATAGACAGGTAAATAGGTAAGGGTAATGGAACCAATCTTGAACATAGACCTAATTATGGACAGTCTCATAAAAAAAATGTAATAAGAAGTTTTGTCACACGCCTGCTGTTTAGTCATTTTCTGTCTAATGTGTCAAAAATTAAAATTAAAAGCGCTGTACCGCAAAAAAATATTTTTTTTTGTATTTTTTTATATTCACCTTAGTTATTATAAGAATTTTTACAACATATTATCGGATTCACCTTCGATATAAGCGATATCACCTTATTATACAAACAGTTCAAAAAAATAATGAAAAGTGTTACGTCATTTAAATTTAACGTGAAGTTCTTAAGATCTATCTAGTTGTGTTCATAATTGGTGCCGCTACCCATAAATATTTACGATCAAACTTACATACATCTATAAACTTGTTTGTATACATACTAAAAATATTCAGTAGCCTGCATTTGAGTAGTGTGACGTAGGTCGTTAGCGGTTACCTTGGCATCGGCAGGCTGTATAGTGGAGGAGAGCTTGACGGTCTCGCCCTCGGCGGAGGCCATGCCAACGATCTCCTTGGCGGCGTTGAACTCTAGCGTGTAGATGCCCTCGAAACACTTCTTCAGATGTGGCTGCACGCGCATCGGGTCCTTCGTCTCCGACAATATTTCCAACAGCTCGTCGTTGGATAGGAAGAAAAACCTACCAACATGATTTTCTGTCTTATAACATATAACAACAACTGAATGCTTTTCTGATTGAAAGATAATCTTTGATTTCATAAACTTGTCAATTAATTAATATTGGTAGTAATACCACAAACATACCTTACCCAGGCGACCGCCTTACATCATCTTGCCAACAAGTGTATTACGAGACGAACTCACAAAGTCTATCTAATACAAGCAATCTTATTAATACAGGGAATTATCTCATATTAAAGCTACAGTTATACTCCACTTAACCATAATTGACTACAACGTCACTTTTCACCAGGTCTTTGACTTCGTCGAGTATGAAACTAACTTCACTGTTACAGCCGTTATAAAAATGTCTCTGAAGTGTTTTTATAAAACACAATCATCCAATTACAGAGTTGGTTCATTAACTGAAAACAACTAATTAAGTCGTAAAATCTCTTTGACCTGCGGGGTTGCTAGATGAAATACATGGATATTTTCTTAAGTCGCAATTCCGTGGCCGGGCTCTCAGGCCCGACGTGCAAGTGTACCCTACCCTCTAGATCTGAGCAAGAAAATGTCATTGCGGCGGTAGGAAAGGATGACAACACATGGAGCGAGTCGTCGCATAGCACTCTACCACCGACGATTACGATACTACCTCGGGAAGAACAAGCGCTTCTTTTCCAAATAGTCGTTGAGTCCACGTTGGATGTCGTCGAGCAGCGCGTTGTTGTAGCGCAGCTTCTTGAGCAGGCCGGGGTAGTCGGTGGCGGCCAGCACGAGCGGCTGGCGCGCGGTGGCGCCCATCACGCCGCGCCACTCCTTGTCCACGTCGCGGAAGCTGCGCGCCTCCGTCGGCATCTGACGCATTATGTCCTCCGACGAGAATATCGGCTCCAGATACATCCACGTCGCTTGACACTGACGAAATATTACTTTTGAGTGACGATTTTAAACACCGTTTAAATTATTACTGATCGCCAATAGACTGAGGACGGGCGAGGCGCATTGAAACGAAGTTAATCGAGAAAAAATAAGTTTGGTTAACTTAGCTCACATCTGGTACTTTTAAATTCCCTTTTCAAATTGAAATGAAATTCGAAGCTTACGATTACTAAGATATTCTATAGATTGCGTCGACTTGGATATATGTGTTCAATTTTTAATAAAATTCGTGACGTTGCAGACCCCAATATTAGATATCAAAATGAACTATATTAATCCACACTAAAATCACGTGTTCCTAAATAGAAATTGTACGCGGACAGATTTAAATGGAACAACAAAGAGAGTAACCTGGAGCCATTGGTCGAGGATATCTTGCATGCTGATGAGTTTCTCTTCCCAGGCGACCATGTCTGTCTCGAAAGCCTTTACGTAGGGCGAGCCGCGCATTGTCTGTGACTTAAGAATATGGTCATCTAGTTGTTGCTGGATGTCGTCTAGGCCGGTGAGGATGCCCACACCCGTATCCCTGTTAGCAGAAGTTTATACAAAATATGCATAAGTTGTTAATATTATTATTAGTACTTTACATACACCCACACACTCACACATACATAGCAATTGATCCGAATTCGGTTTTCAACAAAATTATGTAGCAAATGAACCAAATTACCACAGCGAAGGAAACGTCAGCGTCGGATCAAAATACTATAGTAAAATGTAAGTTACATAGCGTAATCAGAATATAAATTATAAACAGAAAATATAATTATGTGTATATGTCTTATATGTTAGTGACCGTAAATAGTAGGTACGATATAAATTACAAGTCTAAGGTCAATCGTCGAAATGTTGTTAGATCTTAAAACTTACATTAAACTGCGCCTTTGGAAAACAAAAATTTTAAAAGTTAACTAAAATAGTAGAAATGAAAGCTGAAGTTTCGTCAGTCGCGTCACCTGTAGGGCACGACCTCGAACTTGACGCCGAGCCACTCGTCCTTCATCTTGTTGAGCGCCAGCTCGAGCGCGTGCTCCTTGGAGGCGTACTGCTCGATCTCCTCGAGCTGCGCCGCGAACACGTGCACGCCCTGCTCCACCATGGAGGCCAGGCTGCTGCCGGGCCCGTGCGACACCTCCGCGCCCACCAGCGAGCTGATCTTGGCCCAGTGCCGGTCGCGCATGCCCTGGCGGTCACGGGAACATCATAACATAACCAACGTCAACGGGGGAACCCAAAAGACACTCGTGTGTATCCGAATTTTATAAAACTATCTTTATATATATTTATATCTTTAACCATCCATTATACAAATATTATGAAATCGAAAGTTTATAAGTATGGATGGACATTTGTTTGTTGCTCTTTCACGAAAATACTACTGGATGGATTTGGATAAACTTTATATTACGATAGCTTATATTCGAGAATAATACATTGGCTTCTTTTTACCCGATTATATTAAAATACGGTATGTTTTTACGAAAAATATTTATTTCGGAAAAAAATCTACTCTAAAAAACCTCTATGTTATGACAATAATTCAGAACTACCCCCAGTGGCGTGGGCGGAAAGCTAGTATGACAATAAAACAATAAATTTCTTACATTTGGGTTATATCAAATTGGGTAATTTGTTGACATATTTACTAATATTACTAACGTTAGTGTTACCTTATTGCAAATGGCGCACAAGACCGGCAGCAACACCTTGAACTTCTCCAGCTTGTTGCGCACCATGTCGGCGATGCGCTTGGCGCCGGGGAACTCGAACAGCTGCTTGCCGAGCTTGTACAGCAGCTTCCACCACGCCTCCACGTCCTCCGATATCTTCTCCGCGTCCAGACCCAAGAATGGGCCGTGGTACCTGAATACATATGTTGTAGTGAACTGGACATATACAAATCTGTAAATTACAGTCAATGCGCAGAGACTGCTGTTTATAAGAGGCAATCTCTGTATTCTTGTAGTATAGTTCGTAAACTGGTGATATCGTAGGACAAAATATTAGTTCAAATATTCAATACCATCAAAAAAAAGGAAAAAAATAGAGGAGGAGCAGACTTTTTCCATTCATGTCTGTCTGTCTGATTTTGATGAGGTTTTAATAGGTAGTAATTAATAGGTAGTAATTTAAGAGGAAGGTTTATGTGTATATCACATGCATAATATACCCGTGTGACACCGGGGCATGATACAAATAAATATATAATTAAACTTATTAAAAAAAAAGTACCTTCACGCCTATTATCCCCGAAGAGGTAGGCAGAGGTGTGCTAGTATATCCGCGACTCGTA
>DVZL01001447.1:0-17732 GCA_018236625.1 Lasaia peninsularis
GGTGGCCGATGATAATGCTGAAAGCCAAACAGCGTGGTTGCCCTCCAAACATCTATGGGATGTTGGCGAGCTATTTCGCTGAGAGGCGTATCGGCATGTTCGTTGGAAACCAGGTTCATTGGAAGCGCGTAACCTGAGGGTGCCCGCAGGGCTCGGTGCTGGGTCCGTCGCTGTGGAACATGCTCCTGGATGACTCGTTAAGGTTGCCCATGCGCAGTAAGGTCACTACTATAGCGTACGCGGACGATGTAACAGTGGCCATTGAGGCCGACTCGCACATCAAGATTGAGCGTAAGGCGGCCACTGTTATGGAACTACTTACAGATTGGGGTCAAAAAAAGACTGTCGTTTTCACCAGGTAAAACGAAGTCAGTGACTATATAGGGGAGTTTTAAAAGGCCACCGACAATTCGATTGTCGGGATCCTCCGTGGTATATACGGATGCCGCAAAAATCCTGGGAGTAACAATCGATTCGATACGTTCTTTTGCGCCGCATACGATAGACATCGGCGAGCGTGCAGCCAGATGCTTTGGCAAGCTGGCGCGTAACAAAGAGTAGGTGGGGTATGCGGTATTCCGCACTAAGGGTTATTTATATGTGCACACATGCGGCAATCACAGGTTGAAGTGGCAGGTGAGGAGGCGGCAGGCCAGGTTCAGGGAGAGAACGCAATGGAAAAGAAAATAAGGAAAACAGTAGCTATGGATGGGGTTCTAAGGAGGTGACAGGATAGGTGGGATAACGCGGGGCTTGGCAGGCATCTTTATAAGTTTTTGCTGGACATTAAAGGCAGACTTAGAGCAAGGTGGGTAGAATCAGACCATGAGACATCCCAAATGCTCATGGATCATGGGTGCTTTAAAGGTCGACTGCGGGATTTAGGGTTAGCCGAGAATGGGGAGTATCCGTTCGGTATTGATTCCAGACGAGTACCGTGACCACGTTCTCTGGGAGTGTCAGCTGTATGAGGACATCAGGGGCAGCCTTCTGCAGACCATCCGCAGAAGTGACGGGGAGGAAGGACCAGTTTACTACCCGGACCTGGTCGGCGATGGAAGAAGCTTCATGGCGTTCAGGGAGTTTGCGCGTGCATGGCATGAGAGGAGAAGATCCCTGGAGTAGAAGAAGAAGGGGAGGAAACGGAAAGCGAGAGCCGTAACGTGCAGTCCGCCCCTTCAGGGGAAAATGTAAATTCGAACAGAATGGCCGTCGAAGATGTTGTAAGAGTAGCGCTACTAATTAAAAAGAGAAGAAAAAGTAGAAGAAAATCCAAAGAGTTTTGGTTTCACCCTTTGTTACATGAACGGAGATTAAAAGGAATGTTTAAAATATTTTATAACGACGTTAAAGAATATCCTGGGAACTTTTTGGCAATCCTTCATCTCCAAATAGCAACTATTTCCGCCCACTGTTTCTTCTCAAATCCCGATTGGAATATTTGTCACTTGATTAATCCCTAATAGCTTTTCATGATTGTATTTCCAATATAATTTTTTCTTTTCTTATATACTACAATATACATAAAAATATATCATTTTTCGATTATTCGTACAAAAGTAAAAGTGATGAAAAGGCTATAGATAATGAAATGCAATAACTAACAATTATTTTATTTTTACTCATTATGCCGCCGCTCATCCGCTCCCCATCTCGTACGGGACGTCGCCCCGGACCCCACTAAGGCTTGGGATATTCTCCAATGTTGAGGATAAAACGATTCCAGCCGCAGTATTACCAATAAAACAATTGATAATTCAAACAACTGTTTTCGATATTTAAACTACTAGTGCTACTGTTTATTCACAAAAAACAAATATTCAATTTATTTTAATCACATTTATTTAAGAAAATTGTCTCGAATCGTCATTCAAGGCTATTTGGTCGCATAAAATATTCGTTTATTTCAAAATAGCGAACCGAAGCTTCTTATTCCCTGAGATCGGCGCGTCCCCGTACCACGAACACAAACGATAGTTGTCAAATAATATTAGACTAAATTAAAAAGGTTATTACTTTCATATAACCCGTCTATATTTATATGGTCAGTTCAATATTGTCACGCAGTAAAAATATTTACTTGGTAAAAGAAGTTTGTTTACAAAAATTATAGCTTCTCGTGACGAGCAGTATAGAAGTGTGAATTCTGTACATCGAAGACTATTAAAAAAAACAGGCTCGTGTGACTGAGAACGGGAAGCAGAACACATTCATAATTGGCTGTGCCCGCGGCTTCGTCGGCGTTTTTATTTAATTACTTTATACATTTTTTTAATAAATTTCTAAAACCTAAGTAACCTAAGCCGTTCCTTGTTATATTAACTGACTGCCAATGAAAGTCCCGTCAAAACCAGTCCAGCAGTTTCAGAGATTAGCGGGCACAACAGACAGATAAAAATTCTAAAAAGATGTTGTTTTGTTATATTATGTACCTTGTAAATATACAAATGCACTTAGTAAAAAGCGTTTATTTTAATATTACATACAAAAACTCTAATGTTATTTATTTGTATAGATAAAATTTATACTTTCGTCTGTCTGTTTATTTGTTTGTCTGTCTGTATCCCTGCCGCAATTGACGCAAAAACTACTTATCTGATCAAAACGAAACTCAGCTAGCGGGTAGCCTATGTTCCCAAATATATATAGTATAGTTATAGGCCGCTTTTCATCCCGATTACTTAAGGGAGTTCCGTGGGAGCGGGGATAAAATTTAAATCTAAATTTGGCTATAACTCATGAACGTGCAGTCCGATTTTATTTGTTATTATTTCGTTGAAACGATTATAACACACAATTACTTGTGATCCGAGGCTTTCTTTTTTTATTATGGTTCTACCTACATATACAGAGCTCCCTGATAACATCCAATATCCAGTTTAAGATGACCTATACGTTTAAAATTCTCCCCGGTTTCAACTTATGATGATCAACTGGACCATTTATAGTGAGAGTTATCATGGTGGTAATTTTTAAACTTACTACCCCGCGAGGGACCTGGCCTAAAGTATGTATTTATGTGTCTTTTACTCACGAAATCTAAAAAACCTTAATACAAGGGCGTAAACACGAGGGCATAGACGATACTGGCATTTTAAGTGTTTGAATGTGTGTCATCGATTACGACTTATGTCCTAACGACTGATCCGATCGTGACGAAGTCGGCAAATACCCTACTTCTATAATAACGCTTATGAATATGCTCGTAGGTCAGCTTACAGTAAAAGGGGCAGCTGCGAATGTGTTTCTGGGGAAGGGAACTGATGGATACATAATTGGCCCTTTGGGACTCCCAGTATTTGTAAATCGATGAAATGTATTAACATTATTGTGCCCTTACTTCGGCAATATATTTTAGTTTCAGCACTTTAATGTGCTTGATTAAAGTTTTAGTCTTTGAAAAATAGACATCAATATGTCGAAGTATTTGTCGATAAATTTGGTTTCTAAAATATACTAATTCTGCGTTAAGCAATTTTTGCTCAACTGCCTTCCTACCAGGCAGCTCGTAAAAGGCGAGGATCGTAGGTTAACTGGGTAACTACCATTATGACCACTGGTGGTAGAGTTCTGTGCAGCAATTCGCCCGGGTAGGAATCCACCACCCTACCTTTTCCTGCCACCATAATGATACTGTCATGTTCCAGTTTGGAGGGTAGCCAATAGACTTGCACATTAGGCCTAATATCCCGGCCACAACGAACAACGGCTACTTGTACGCGGAAATATCTGACGTTAGAAAGAGAGGCAAGATGGCTTTAATACCTTTACCTTCATGACGTCTATCTCTATTATTAATTTCACTAAGGTATATCCTGTTTCATTTAACTCAAAGTCAGCTGGATGCCTAGCTTTTTTATTCTATCTGTAATACCCTCTAGTAGAAGCTCAAGGTCCTGAGTTCGATCCCGAGTAAAGCACCTAGTTCTTATAAGTGTTTTAAGTTTATCTGAAAAACACAATGCTACTTAAAATTGTACCCTCTGCCTACCTTTTCGTGGGCATGACCGTGATTATATTTATTTATTTTATCTATAATACCTTTATGTATATTAAGTCAATATAATGACGTACATGTATCGATAAAATTGTTATCGGTAAATAAATTATTGCAAAGAATCGAGTTATTTATAATTTCATAGAGGCGTAATGAACTTTATCGATACAGTGAACTCTCCGGAGAAAACCTTCAATTTACCTTGGATGGTGGACACAATTGAAAGAAAACATGAGGGTGATGCGCCGTATTAGATTAGCCGAGATAAGATTAGCTGTGGTGCAAGTGTGGGAGAGAACGTCTACCGTCTAGAGCAGAGCTTCCCAAACTTTCGTCAGACAGAAAAATGTAAAAACCGAGATACTGAAAACTGAAATGCTGTGGATATATGTGGGTGGTTAACATCTAAGTTGACATTCTGCGACCAAATTGTTTTTTTTTATGGAATAAGGAAGCGAACTAGCACGTGACTCTGATGGTAAGAGACCACCGTGGCCTATAGACACCATAGTTATTGTAGGTGCGTCGCTGTCCTGTGGCCGGGGTGTTAGGTCTGGTGTGGAAGTCTACCGGTTACCCTACCCTCCGGACTAGACAAAATACAATTTGTAAAAAGTGTACGTCTATTAAAAAAATATCTTCTACTCTTTAGAGTATCGCAGTATTGTTTTATTCAAGTCGCTAGACCCTATGCCCGGTCATGTTACTTATTAATATTAAATATTATTCCTTTAGTCTACGCTCAGTTGTCAGGTTGGAATTCTACTTTGACGTACAAATTCCCGGTTTCTATACCTATATAGAGCAATTTATTCTTAAAAATTTTTAGTTTATCTAAAAATATAAAGTTGCCTATGACTGGATTTATGCCCGATGTGGTGACGGACTTGCCACCTGTTATTTTACCATCGGAAAAACCTACCTCTTTCACTATATACGCCAAAATGTATATATTTTATTATTATTAATTGCTATAATGATATACAACTTTTAAGTCTTATTATTGTAGATCAATATATTAATACAATAAATTAAGGTAATTTCAAGATAAAATATGTTTTCGTAAAGCATGAGTTATAATAATTAAAAATATAAATAAAGTCACAATGCAAAAAAGTTTGAGAACCCCTGATCTAAAGTTTGCTAATTGTAGACCGCCGACACCGTGCCATGCATGATATTCTTTAAGAGTTTCAGTACATATATCCTTTTGTACATAACAAAACTTTCTTATATATTCCCTCAATCGAATATAGTTTCACTCCTACTTCAAGAAATTTATTATGACTTGGATTTAAAGTTAGGCTCTAGAATTTATGACATTAAAATTACTTTTTAAGTTTTGCAACAATAAACAGATGAAAATAAAAAAACTAGTTATCTCATTAATTTTGCATTAATTTTATCGCCTTTGTGGTTGAGTGGAGTTGGTGTCTGTCTTTGACGTACAGGGCCCCAAGTTCGATTCCTGAAACTTGTTCTTATATTTTTTTTTAATTTATCCAAATAAAAAAATAATGAATCCGTGCCTAATGTGGTAATGGACTTGTTAACTCTGCCTACCACATCAGAGATAGGACCGTGGCAATATTTTTTTCTACAAATTTTCTTCGATGGATATATAGAGATCATTTAGAACTCTACATGCGGGTATATGCATACAAGAATTGCGCCATTCTATGTGCTCTAGATTGCAATCACAAAACGTGAACCGCAAGGTCCACAGCCTTATCAGTCGTTATGCACTTGGGGCAACAGGAATATTTAAAGCTGCATTTGGTAGAGTGGACTCGGGCGGGGCTGCACCGTAATGCAATGATTCATATTATTCGGTTTGCGGGCGAGTTGAACGTCTTCCATTATTGTCATTCATCGGAGGAAGTGGGCGGCGAGGGGCGGCGCGGGTATCGGCGGCCCCCGCACTCTATGGCCATACTCAGTCGCTCGCAGACCTTCTCGCCGACAGCACGCGAGAGACGCGATGCAAGTCACTATCGCCTAACGCAGTCCGTGTGTGTGTACCGTGGTTCGAGTTAGAGGCGTGCAGTGCACATCCGAATCCCGGCGTTATCCCAGTTCCGGGATCAGCTGTAGCAGGAGCTACGAGCCGGTGCAACTGACAGACGGCACAGCTGACCGGCGCGTATTACCCGAGCGCTCGGTGAGTGCGATCGATCATTATGCACGCGCTCCACCAATTGTGTCTATTTCGAGTTGCAAAAACTTAGACACGTGTCGGATTCTTGGATCTCCTTCGTCTGTGATTCATATGAATTGCGACGATTTGTCAAGTGATTTGACGGGGTTGTTTATAAACAGTGTCCGCTTTCGCGACGATCGGCCGTAATGATTGGGAATCGGTGGAAAATGGATACGTTTTTACTTGGAAAATTTGCAGTGTTGCAATACGATTAGCATGTGTTCGAATTTCAAATGCGATGTGTTCAAAACTAGTGATTTTCAGTCAAAGTTTCGAGTGCATTAGCGGTATCAGCTGACTTCCCGTCGGCTGTCAATTCCGCGCAGAATACCAATCCGTTCCGCCCGGCGGAACACGTCGCCATCTATTTCCGGCCAGTCAGTTAGCGCTGTTAGGTCTATCATTAGTCATTACTAATGTATGAGAATTATCAAAACATTCATTGCATGATAAGGAGTTTAACAAACCATTGAAATATTTATCACCAGTTGAATAAACTAGTTACTGCAAAGTGTTATCTGTTATCAATCTGCTCTTGCGAAGGTCGTGCTGATAAACGAGCTTCACCGACTGTTATGTAGAGACAAAAACACATTATGCGAGTTTCGTATTATAAATTAATACTGTAAATAATGAAAATTAGAAAGTTTTTTTTTAATAATAAATAGTAGGGATTGCTCGTGGCTTTGTCTTCGTAATAATTGTTTTTACTATATCATAATAAGGATATAAAATAACTTAAATTTATTTATTTACGGAAACGTATAAAAATACAGTTAAAATTATGATAAAGAAAAATATATTTTTCAATCCTAAAAAGCTCTAATATTATAACATATACACATATATTGTGTAGGATCAACTACAAGAGCTTAACGTGTTGTAAATAATAAAGTCACTGTCTTTCTTAAACTAACGTATTACGTGATTATATACTAATTGTATTAAAACGAGTGTACACGCGTGAAACGTCGAGTATCTAAACAAGTAAGTCAATTCATGCGTCTACACCGGTTTAGATATAATTAGTAGATAAAGTCACATTCATATTGATAAAATTTTTACTTAATTCGTGTAAAAGTTACTTAAAATATGAATTAGCCTTAAATAAATTCAATAATATTTCCGGGTGCATACATGAACCCTGATAGCTAGGAAGTTTAAATTAAAAAAAAAAAACATTGTAAAATAAATATATATAGCTCCCATACAGCAAACGTGTTTTTATGCCGTTTTTATAGTTAAGGGTACGAGACCTTTCGTGCGCGAGTTCGACTCGCACTTGGCCGGTTTTATTACATTTAGTTACCGGTAAAACATTGACTCTGGTCGTTGCTCCTCTGGTAATTTAAAAACTAAGAAACATGAGTTTTTTTTAGAAAAAAAAGTAAATAAATCACATACGCTACAAATCATGGAAATTTCAGAAAATTATGGAACCTCATTTCATACAATTTTGATTTGTTTTCTAAATAATTACACGCATAAAAAAGACTACAGTAATACTAGCACAAAAAAAGAAAAAATATTTTAAAAAAGAATTATTAAATTGGAATTGAAGGAACAAAGACTTGTATTTCAAGGAAAGAAAATAGTTGCTTCCATATGTTACAAACTCTTATCAATTTATGTGAAAGTAATAAAATCGTGTAAATGTTTATTTCGTTTTTTAATAGACTATTAACATTCATCGATACTTACTATATATACTAATTTTATATACGTGCTATCTTTTTCTCACGAAATAAAAACGAAAGTGGTAGAACATTTTAGTCATGTCAAATTAGCCAGAATACAAACACTTTTACGTACGGCTTTTAGTTGAAATATAATATCCGAGGTGTACACTAAATATCTGTTGGATTGTACAATATACAAACTAATCTGACAGTACTAAAAGTATTTAGTCTCTTTTATTTCCGTTAAAAGAAGATAGCGCTAACTTAAAATAATTTTAATTGGTTCTATGGTTATTTAGAGAGTTTGTATTATAAGACATTATCAAGTTCATGACAGTTACTTTTTTTTGTGAAACACTCATGGGCGAGACTTCTATACAGCCTAACTGAATGTAAAACATTGATAGATTTCAACTATATATTTTTTAATTATCAAACGTCAATGCTCAGAGCATCAGAGTCATTTTCTGAGGAAAAGAGAGTAGTCAAAAAGTTAAGTATTACCATTTCCGTTAAAGAAAAAAATGTTTTCTGTGATTGTATGGCGAAGAAAAATGACATCAAAAAGACCGAACCAAATCCAATACACAAACAACTTCTACGTTAAATTCCCGGACGTAAAAAATGGAAAATACGAGTACACGCTTGTTCAATACTTCGTCTTTCAAAACTGAAAACAGTTTTGCCTTAACCTATAGTACCTAAAATTATAAAGATAGTTAAAAAAAACTTTTAATAGGCTAAAGGGAAGATTGCACTTAACAAATAGTCATAAAATTTATACGGACACACCTTTGAAATATGGCTTTTCATCTATACAAATAAATAAAATTGGAATGTCTGTATTTAATGTTAGAATAACTTTAGCTTTTTACTAACTGCATATACCAAAATAATATTTATTAGATTTTTTGTCTGTCTGTCTCTGAAACGGCTAAACCGATTTTGACAGGATTCCATCCACTGGCTGCCTGCTGATGTAATAAAGAACAGCTTAGGCTAATTTTATTTTAAATATGTGTAAAATAAAATAATTAAATAAAAACGCAGAAATAGAAGCGAGCACAGCTTGTACAAAATAAAAATCATTAAAACCCGCGTAACAAATATACAAAAAACACAAAATTAAGAACTCCTTTTTTTAAATCGCTTAAAGATATAAGATAATTTATATATAGTATAATGCTATTGCTTGAGTAAAATCAATTTTCTGTTGTTATACATGAGAAAGTGAATTTTTGTTCCGCTTTCATACTCGCGTGGATTTACCGATTATCATGAAATCTATGATATTATCATATTATACTCGGGTTCGATTTCCGACAAGGGCAGGTATTTGTGTGATAAACTTAGATTATTTATTTTCTAACAACCATAACATAAACATGTTTCTAGTAAAAAATTACATATGTTTATCATTTCATTCACCGCCTCGTTCGTCGAGTGCCCAGCGTACACGCCTAACCATATCGACTAGCCGCGAGGCTCGGGTTCGATTCCCAACGGGGATAGACAGTTGTGTGATGAACAAAAATGTTTCTATTTCCGGGTCTGGGTGTTTATTAAATTTATTCTCGTATCTATTTAAGTATTTCTATATATTAATATAGTTGGATAACACCCATAACATAAGCATGTAAATTATATACTTTGGGGTTAGATCCATTTGTGTAATTTGTCCAGTAGGTAATATTTATTAATTATCTAAAATAAGAATATGTGGAAGTTTCACCAAGCGCCTAAGATGAATAATATAGAACATGCAAGCACATAATTTGCTTGCTTTGGGACTAGATCAATTTGTGTAAACTATACAAGTATATATATTTATTTTTATGGTTTAATATTTAATTAAAGATATTAATTCTGATTAATTTAAAACGTTTTCATTGACATAATTTAATATATACTCTCACATATACAAAAAGCTTAGAAAATAAACATACCAAATTAAAATAATTACAACACAAAATTTATTAATAACCAGCTGTGCCCGCGACTTCGTCCGCATTTTTATTTAATCATTTAATTTTATACATCTCTTAAATAGAAGTAGCCCAAGCCATTCCTTGTTAAATCAGCTGCCTGCCAATGAACGTCTAATCAAAATCGAACCAGCCGTTTCAGAGATTACACACAGGCAGTTCGCCCGATTAGTAGTATCTAGTAATTACTTATCTCTTTCGGTCAGTACATCGTGCTCACTATTATCATGTTGTATGGTGGAGAGTAGGGTAGCTGAAAAAACTGGAAACTAATTTTTAAGTCGTTTGTCTCAGAGGAACTGCCTACTTGAATACAAATAAATAAAATTTGGAGTGTCTGCTTGAATTAAAATAACGGCCTTCTATTAAATGCATGAGTATGTATACACGGCTCATATAACAAGATATTTTTACAATTTTTGTCAGTCTATTTGTTCTGGCTAACTTTTGAAATAGCAGGAAAGATTTGGACGGAATTATCACAGCAGATATACGGAGTAACTTAGGCGATTACCTTAGAATTATATAAATAGTTCAAACGCGGATGAAGTCAGGACCACAGCTAGTATTATAATATAATAATAAAATATATTGCATATATCATTCCGTTGTGTTATATTTATTATATAATCAAACATTATAATAAACACACACCGAAATGATACAAAGGTCAAAAGATTTATTTGAATTTCATTAACAATATGATAATTTGATATTTACTTAAAGTGATAAAAACATTCCTCGCGCGTATGAATATAATTACTTCTAATGATTACAAACAATAAGTATACATATTTCAATCATACTAATATTATAAACGCGGAAGTTTGTTGAATGGATGTCTGTATGGATATTTGTTACTGGTTTACGAAAAAACTACTGGATGGATTTAGATGAAACTTTACATTAAGATGGCTAATATATCAGAATAACACATAGGCTACCTTTTAACCGACTACATTAAGAGAGGGTATGTTTTTACGCAACAAGTATTATAAGTCCGCGGGTGGAAAGCTAGTTACAAAGTAGTTACAAATTATAATAATAAAATATAGGGGTAGGATAATTTATTATTATTATTCACACATTTTGAATTTTTACTATTTTAAAATATTAAAATTTAAAATGTTCAATAAAATTAGTGGTAATGGTAATAAAATTTTATATTCAGCATTTTAATGCAAGTTTTCATTCTTCCTCAAGGTCAACTCCATCTCTGTACCAAATTTTATCAAAATCAGTTCAGTAGTTTAGGCGTGAAAGCGTAACAGACAGACAAACATGCAGACAGAGCAATTTACGTTTAAGGCAATCTTTTTAAATTCAGCCTCAACACAATATGTCACTGGTAATAATTTTATAATACATAGTTCATTATGTAATCGTTGAAATAACTGGATAAAAAAAATCAACTGATATCTCTGATATATCTGATTTTTAATCTTTAGATGAGTCGCTTATTCCACGAATAGTGCTACAAAACTGCTACGAAGATGACCGATTTAACTATAATTTACAAATAAATTTAATCATCCGCGTAGCGTTTTGTAGTCATTCGTAGGAGCTTGCTACGATGAATGATTACTATGAAAAGTCCCATGTTAGATGTTGACACTTAAGAGACTGGGAAAACTTAATAATGTTTTAAGCGTAAATATCTTAACTAGCTGACCCGGCGTACTTCATATCACTTGACAATGACAGTTAATATTTGTATTGGAGAAAATTATGTGTTTTTTCCTATGCCCCTCGAAATATTCCCAGTTTTTCTTTGCATAAAAACCTGACAATGATTCATACAAAAAAATTAGCAAAATAGTTCCATCCGTTCACAAAGTGTTGCGACAACCATCATGATGCATTTTGCGAGTAGTAAAGTTTTTTTGTATACTAGCTGACCCGGCGAACTTTGTACCACCCATACTTAATAGTACAAATAGAAAACAACCTATTTTTAGATCAATCAAGAGTATAAGGTTATATCAAAATCATACTGGAGCGAATGGCAGAATAAGTTTAAGCCTTTTGAGCTTAAAATTTCACAGTCTACTTTTTGTACCATTAAAAGGCGTCTGTGGTCGAAAGAAGTCGGTACTGAGGCGCACGAGGTTCCGGGTTCAATTTTCGGGTAGGGCCACTTGTTCTTATAAGTTTATCAGTTTATCTGAAAAACATAACTTCGTCTGAGATTAGATCTGTGCCCGATATAACGAAGGACTTGCCACCTGCCATATGAGACTGAATATCGTCGGCTAATCATGGGTGCATATACACCTTTGTCTGCTCCGTCGAGGATATAGGCGTAACGATATTTTTTATGGGATAAGACAGAGAACACTGATGGTAAGAGACAACCGTGGCCAACAGACACCATAGATGTTGTAGGTGCGTCGCTATCTGTGGTTGGACTGTTAGACCGTGTGTGCAAGTTTACCGGCTACCCTACCCTCCAGACTGGAACACGACAATGTCATTATAGTGGCAGAAATAGGTAAGGCGGTAGATCGCTATCCGGACGAGTTGCTGCACACTCTACCACCAGTGGTGATGTTGGTAGTGACCCAGTTAACATTTGCTCGCCTCTTACGAGCTGCCTGGTAGGAAGGCAGTTGGTCTATTCTACACAGAAGGCCCGACCAACACTGGGACATATATATCTATTTATTTATTCATTAAGAATGCTATGGAAAACTTAAATAGCAGGAAAAGCCGCTGGCAGTAGCAAATTTTAAATAAGTTAAAAATGAGAAATAACCATTAAAATAGTCTTTCATCGTCCATTAAAGTAGACATTGTCTATCTCTTAGTTATTTTAACCGGTAATATGCAGCGCGCCCCCGGCTAAGTGGTTAATGGAGCGTTCCATTGTCCCGGCTTATTCAGCTTCGAGGAATGTGTCCGCCGCATTAGGGCAAATAGACTACCATATCTTGGGTACAAAAGAGTATTGACACACGATAAGCATATCTCAACGTACACTTGTCGGTATCAGTAGGACGCTCATTGTTCGTTTATCATTGCGGTAAATGTTTATGTGTATCCGATAAGTAAATAATATTGGAACGAAATGTCCGAGTGTTTTTTTTTTTGATAAAATATATTTTAGGGTCCCGTGTCTAAAGGGTGAAAACGGATTATTACTAAGACTCCGTCAAGTTTAAGATGAGAAATACATGTACTTTTTCACATGTAATTTATAATTGAAAATTGTCTTTTAAATAGCCGACCGGTTTCGCGTTTTACAGCATCATCAGGGTTGAAACTTAAGTAACAATATCTTGTTACTTTAGTAACAGTATTTTGGTTTGTGGTTTTTGCCTGATGATGGTGTAAAATGCGAAACCGATCGGCTATTTAAAATACACTTTTCAATTATAAATTATATGTGAAAAAGTACATGTGTTTCTCATTTTAAATATAAATATGAGGAAGTTCACCAAATGCCAACGATAAATAATATAGAATATATTAAGACTCTGTCATCCATCTGTATGTATGACATACAGCCAATCAGGATCTTGTGAACCGTGACAGTTAAAAAACTCAAATTTTTACAGATGATGTATTTCTGTTGCTGCTAAAAGCACTCATACGACTAAACATGATTTTTTTTTTGTTTTTTACAGATATTGGTCAGTTTTTGTTCTGTTGTTGTTGTGTTTGTTTTATTATAGAATTCCGTACCCAAAGGGTAACTAACGCCATTACTAAGACTCTTTTCTTTAAATAATGATTGTATGGTTACAATGGTAAAAAAATAATATATACTACATTTTTCTCCTATGTAGTGTTGGGGACTAACGTGTTCCGGTCAAAATGTCTATTACAGACAATTGTTTCTTAACAGTTGGTTGGTTAAAACATTAAAAATTAGAAACAATTTTTATGCGCAGTACAAACAATCAAAAAACTTTACAGACAATTTTAAAACTCCACACAATTTTTTATCGCTCGAACATTTTTTTACGTTAAATATTTTAAATGCACCAATGATTCAATTAGATTTAAACGCTCGGATTTGATTGGCTAATGTCGTTAGAAGCAAGCACTCAATTTTTTAAAAACGTTTAAAAAAAAACAATTACAAAAATTTTGATTTCGTTCCAAATATTTATTAAGAGTAGATAGATTCTATTTCACATAGACGATACTTATCGGGCGTCTATAAAATTCTAAAATTTACTACCGGACCGAAATGTTGCTACTGCAAAGATCCGACGAAAGCAACTCAAGGCGCTTGTTTTTTTGTTTTTAAAATTTGCTTACGACTAAATTTGTATTAGGTTACCTACTATTACCTACATACTAGCTGTGCCCGAGACTACGACCACGTTTTTTTTATCTTTTTTATTTTATACATTTCTAAAATAAAAGTATCCTAAGCCATTCCTTATTACATCAGCTGTCTGCCAGTGAAAGTTCCAATAAAGTCGATCCAGCTGTTTTAGACATTATCAAGTACAGACAGAAAGACAAAAATTCTTAAAAATACTATTTTGTACCTTGTAAACATACATACCTATGCATTAAGTAAAAAGCGGTAATTTTAATATTACACAGACACTCTAATTTTATTTATTTGTATAGATTACGTATAAGTTTAGTAGAATGGTCTAATAATCTCAACCACTTTTATCAGCGTCATATTCACCAATTTTATAATAACCTTCGTTATACCATTTAGATTAAATACATTTTTTGATTCTTATTAATAGTCATAGCGCTAATTACATCTGGAGTTTACACTCCAACCAAAGTCCTGCCATCAATATTAAACAACTATATCATTCTTATAGGGCTAGCTATCTTATTCTCATAAAGTCAACGTATATTATGTACATGTAGTATAGCTAACTCACTCTAGACTGACCCTCCTTTCTTTGTGGGAGCTTTATCAAGTTGTCAAAGTCAATATTGGGAACTAGTTTTTGTTAGGAGTGTTATCTTCAAATACCTTTAACCTCATGATAATCATAGATCTTTTATAATATGATTTATTATATACTAGCTTTTCACCCGATGCTTCGCCCGCGTATGTTACAAGCGTATTTTTTCCTACTTATAATACTTTTTTGCGATGTGTTATTTTTATGTGTAAGCTATATCACGGTAAATCCGTCCAGTAGTTTTTGCGCGAAGGAGTAACAGACAAACGTACAAATTTGCGCATTTATGAATAGGATTTAAATATTTCAAGTGCACCAGTAAATTGCTTAGAATTAATTGGCTCGTGTCATTAGAAGCGAGTTTATAAAGTCCACGACGTCTCGGTCCGTTCGTTCACTGGTTTATATATAGTAGAAGCGCCAGCAACCGTTTCGCGGAATGCCACCGACCTACCACAACAATACTGGATGCCACATTTCGGCGTGCGCGCAACCTTATTTAACAACCTACAATTTCCTACACAACCTGCAACCACTGGTTGTAATTTATGTCACTACACTTGATTATACTAAATGCCAGTTCTTTTAAGAGCACAATTACAAGATTTTTTCCTTAATGTGATTTACGTTAATTGAAATATGTGAAAGAGGAAAATATTGAAGAATTTTAAAAGGGATATAATTATATAGGTGGTTTTTGTTTATACTCAAAGTAAAAGCGGTTGAAAGTCTGTGATTTATAATTAGTATTTTTTTCCCCGGAAAGCTGAAAGTTGTTCGGTGAGCTTAAATCATACTTGCTAATTTTTCGATAACTTTATCAACATGTCTGTTTTTTTCTGTCACTTCTTATGACTGATTAAATAATGTTAATTTTGAGACACCCAGCGATCTAGTGGTTAGGGATTCGTAATTCATTATCGTATCCCAGGTTCGATTCCCACCGTGTAAAAATGAGATTTTTTGACTTAAGTACATTCTCTGAGTACTATTTCGATGATGGCAAACATTGTGACGAATACCGGATAAGTGTATTCGAATTATATCGCTTTATGAAGCTGTAAACAATAGAACTGGTTGGCTATTAAAAAAACTCAATTATAAATAATATGTGCAAAAGTACATGTGTTTCTTATTTGAAATATAAATATGTGAAAGTTTCACCAAGCGCCAACGAAGAAACATATAGGATATAAGGCCAGCAGTTAACTCTATGTTTTTAATTTTACCATAACAAGCCATTTTTTTGACATAAAACGCTTTTATGTTCAAAAATATATGCCATCTATACTTATTAATAAAATAAAATTTAAAATAACTAAGTATATGAAAAGATCAACGTAATATGGCTGAAGTCCAGCTGTGGTATACTGTTGGACTTACTTTCTTAAAACTCTTACAAAATCCACCTGTAACTTGGCAAATTTGAACAAGGCATATTTTTCAATATCATTCCTTCAAGCAATCCTTTTATAAATATAATATTTGGTATTTATATAAGAATTAGAAGAAGACTTACTCAAAAAAATATATAATCGTGTTCAAGCGCGTAGTATTTTTTTTACAGAACAATACTCTGACACATATAAATGTCGTCTATGTAACACACAAAAACACACACACACAATTAATTTATTTATTTTTTATATTATTTTGTTTGATTTTTGTAGTCTAACTTATGTGTCTTGCCTCGCGCTGTTTATATGTTGTTAAATGTATTTTGGAAATTTATGATTTGGTGTTCACGTCACAGGCTTTGCTTAATGTGGACTCCAACAGTAATTATGAGTGTGGAAATGTGCTTTTGAATATTATGTTAAACAATTAAACTATGTAATTATCGTCTGTACAATATGGCAACGAACTTGCAACATGTCTCATAATTGGATCTAATATCTCTGTGTCGCACCTTCGCGGATAGGCGTGACGGTATAAACTTTTTTTAAGAAATCAGTCTACAGATATTTCATTACTTGCAAAATCACAAATGATCGATATGAATAAAACATAAGTTCATATTCAAAGCTGTCTGGTCATACGTCGACGATGTGTATCGTTGGGTCGGAAACAAAATGCTGATTTAGTCTGGCTTGAAGGGGTAGGGGGTGTCTGGCGCCGGCTAGGTCAGACTATTAGATCTTGGATTGATCGTTGCTCGGCTAGAGCCATATTGAACAAATGGCCTATTATTTCATTATGTCGTTAACTATGTGCTTAGATTGTCATGTATATCAAAATGTCTAGATACTAAGGCTTCCTGGATTAATTATACGTTATAAGGTTTATTACCGCCTGTAGCTATTCTTACTTAGTGTTATATATTCTGGCCGAATTACTGGGTTGAGCTAAAAGTTAATAATTTGAAGCTATTCATCTATCTATTTAGAAATTGAGCTAAAAGCTACTAATATTATAAATGCGAAAGTTTATCAGTATGGATGGACGCTTGTTGTTCTATTACGAAAAAACTACTGGACGGATTTGAATGAAACTCAATGAATGAATGAATGAATGAATGAAAAATGAACTCTTGAATCGACTACATTAAAAAGAGGTATGTTTTTAAGCAATAAGTATTATAAAGGAAAAATTGTGCTCTATGTTATTGAAATAATTCACGTGGGTGAAGCCGCGGTCGGAAAGCTGGTACGTTAATAAGACTTAAGTTCTACTTTTGTGTATACTTATTTTTGCTGATCAATAAAGTTTATTAAACGCATTAAAACCGCAAAAAATCGAATTCAAGAACATTATGATGTCACCTAGGTAAAAAAAAATTATTAATATTTCAAAAAGTACTGACCCAGTTGTCATAGTTTCTTATTATATATTTATTTATCTAATACCTTTAAACGAGCAATCCTTGTATAACGGCTCTAACGATTTTCTTGAAATTTTGTGAATAGGGGGTTTCGGGGGAGATAAATCGACCTAGCTAGGTTTTATTTTCAGGTTTCGTTTATTAATCGTGTTTTCATTGAATAA
>DVZL01001448.1:0-17731 GCA_018236625.1 Lasaia peninsularis
GGCGACAGCTTTACCGTTACATCACAAATTTTATAAATGGTAAAATTAAATAAAAACGGGGACTGAGTCGCCAGTTGAGACTGTTAGCCGCTTACGGAGCCGGGTTCAATTCCCGAATCGGACAAATTTTTTAAAAAAATTTTTCAGAGTGTTCTGAGTAGGCATTACATTGCCCGTGATTGGAATGTGCCCGAAGTGGCGATAGGATTGCCACCTACCACATTAGGGGCCCTACTGGACTTACGAGTCTAGTATATACTAGCACACTTATGCCAACCCCGTCGGGGTTAAAAGACATTAAGGTACTTTTTTTTCTAGTATCAAACTAAAAGTAGCCTAACACCGTGACATTGACTGGGTGGTAGAGTCTTACAACGACTCGCCCGGATTGGTAACACCGCCTTACCTATTCCTGCCACAATAGCTTCAGTACTCGCCATTATCGTATTCTGATTCGGAGAGTAGGTTAGTCGATAAACTTACTCACGCAAGAGGCTTACCACCCCAGCCTCGGGTTGGAAACGCACCATTTCCACCTTTGGTGTCTATAGGCGAATTGTATTTCTTACCATCAGGAAATACGTTTGCTTGTTTGCCTTCCAATATCATAAAAAGAGACATTCCTTATTATAGGTTCTTAGCCCAAAAACTAGTTTTAATTTTTGCCGATTGAAATTACTCTGCCTCGTTTGTGAAAGACAGAAGCGTGATAATATGATATATTTCATGTGTAATACCTATATTGCATATAATATACATTGTGCATATAAATATTGTACAAAGGAAACATTCCGTTTGTGTAACAACCGGTGATCGCTACCTTCGTCGCAGACCCTGACCCTGAGTTGGAAACAAGACATGCGCGAGTGGAATTCACTCTGCATAAATAAAGCCGGCTCTCTCGCGCGTAATGCGTCAATTCGCGTAATGATATAAGGTAGAACCGGGATAAATGCTCCACTTTTTGAACAAGCCACGTAATTTTATAAATTTTTTTTTCGAACATGTTTAACTAGCTGACCCGGCGAACTTCGTAACGCTTAACAGTCAATTAATGTCGTGTCACCTTCTAGCTGAACTAATTTAGGCTTTTATGAACATAATACAATGATACAAAATATATATTAATATGGATAAAAGTATTTTGTTAACCTATAGAAAAATTTTAAAAATTGTTAAAGGAAATAGAAAATTTAATTTCACAAAATAAATTTCTGAACGCAAGCGTAAATTTTAAACATTTGTTATTATATATGTACGGACGCATAAATATCTGAGAAACTTCTATGTAACTGCTTAATATACTTTTCAACTTTTTAATTGATTTAAAAAATATACAGTTTATGTCAATCTTTACTTCAGTATTTGACAGGATGGACAACAAACGTTTGACATGTATAATGTACATTACTAATCATTTATTGAAAATAATTCATTGTTCATAATTATTTATTCATCTAGTTTTTTTTTAGATCCATTATGTTATTCGAGGCGGAGACAAATCCAACGAATCAAAAACCATGAAAATTGGTCCAGCAGATCTCGAGTTATGAGTGTTGTAACAAACCCGACTTTCTTTTATGTATAATATAGATAATGTAGCTGGTCCAATAATTTATGTTTAATTATGATTTATCTTTTTTAACCTATCAAATACAGATTTTGCAGAAATCAGCTTTTCGTGGAACACTGTTTTTGAGGATAGATGCCTACCTGTATGGATAGTACAGCAATTTACTCCATAAAAACATTTTATTTTTAATTGAAATCATTATCATTATGAAATTAAAACAATGACAAAAGAAATATTTGTTTTTTTTAACTTAATTTTTTATTACCAAGCAATTAATATTAATGTCATTAACTCGAAAGTATGTCTAGATGTTATGTCTGTTACGCTTTCATGACACCGATTATTATGAAGTTTATGAGTTATGTTCACTTTTTTAGGGTTCTGTAACCAAACGGGTTAAACAGGACCTTATAACTAAGATTCGGCTGTCCGTCTGTCTACTTGTCACTTAACTGTATTTCACGATTCGTGATAGAAAATCGAATATTTGACAGATGGTGCTTTAAATTGTCGCTATACTACCAAATACTTAATTAATATTTAGAAAAAGCTATAATGATGTTTTTGTTGCCATTTTTACAGATACGCAACCCTTCATGCTCCAGTCCAACTCGAAAATGGCTGGTTCTTTATACCAGTAATTTCTTACTTATTTATTTCTATACTAATAGTAAAAATTCAATTAAATCAGCTCAGTAGTTCTCGTAACCACGGGAATCTCTATTAATATTATTAATGCAAAAATGTATTTGTATGTAGGTATGTTCCAATTTTAGAGCGGCTTTTAAAGAATTTAAAGAAATAAGTAAGTGAGGCCCTGGGAAGGGACAACTATATTTCTTTAGGCTTACCCATAGGTTAAAAACTGGATCATACTACTAAGATTTCACCGTCTGTCTGTCACCAGGCTGTATTCCAAGAGCCGTGATAGCTAAACAGATGAAACTTTCACAGAATATGTATTTTTGTTCCCGCTATAATAATAAATACTAAAATATTTAAAGAGGCTCCCATGAAACAAACGATGCGACCCGCCCAATAGACACTATGCATATTTAGATCGCGGTATAATTAGAATACATACGTGATACTATAAAATGTACCACATATGCTACACTAGCATATTTATTACTAGCTGTGCCCGAGATTTAGTGCGTGTTTTTATTTAGTTATTTCATTTATACATTTTTAAATAAAATTCAAAAATAAAAGTAGCCCAAGTTAGTCCTCATTACATCAGCTGTCTGATAGTGAAGTTCCCGTAAAAATAGGTCCCGGAAAACAAAAATTCTGAACATTACTAATTTGGTATATGCACCTTCTAAACTTACTTTTACTTTGTTAAAACGTGGTTATTTTAATATTACATACAGACACTCCAATTTTATTTTTATAGATATATGCGTCTTCAATATTTAATACGAGATTTGTTATGTTGTTTTCTGTTTGTTGATAAATATAGTACCTACGGAACCTTTTGTGCGCGAGTCCGACTCGCATTCGGCTGATTTTTATCGTGATATCTCAAGGGGCAAGAATGCTAAATGACTTTTGATCATGGCATCTGTTTCACTTATACTACTATATTTTGAATCGCATTTGTGGTCGAGCGGTGTTTGAGTTCGAGCGAGCGAGTTCGTTTCCCGAGTAGGCGCAGTATGAACCTCTGCCTACTTATGCAAGGATATGGGCGTAACGATATTTGCTTGCTTTTAAAATGTCAGTACCTGCGCGACGATTACTTGAAAAAATTGCCATCTGACGGTGCTATTTTACACCAAGTACTACCAACTAAGTTGTATAGATGTTGTGATTTTCGCAAGTTCATTTCAAGGCTTAGACCTATGTAGATCAATTTTTTACTCCCTAAAATCCCTGGATACCAAATTTCAGCGAAATCGTTATAGCTGTTTCCGACATCGCCGGATTAAATAAATAAATATATTAGGATTATTAGATTAGATACCACTGATGATGCTGTAAAAGTATGACAGTGAAAGTGTATTCTCATAATAATATTTACAGATGAAGGTATTTAGTGATTTTTTTTATAAATTAAAAAGTTGAGAGGTGTCAAGGGACACCCGGATGGAACGAAGCTTACGATTTTTTTTATTAAAATTCCTTCACAACTTAATCGATGGTAAAAAAATAATCGTCGCGACACCAACACTGTTCAATGCGAAATAGAAATGAAAATATCTGGGTTGTTTTCTATAAGAGAGAGAGAGAAATATCAATCCGGTGACGACATACACAAAGTGGTTACCATAGCAATGACAAAAAAGTGTCGAGTTAACTTATTTCGTGAGATTTTTTCCGTCTAGCCCCTTTTCACAACGCGCAATAAGTGAAAGGGTAGGCAGAACATATGTACCCACGATTACCTGACGTCGCCGTATCGGACAACAAACCAATCACAGACAACGTTATGTTTTTCAGATAAACTGAAAAAATTGTCCAACCCGGTAATCGAATCCGGAACCCCGTGCGTCAAAATCGGACATCGCCTCCACAGAGGCGATTTTGTATAAATGATGAATGTACTACAAGTCCTCCCCGACCGCTAATAAACCGATTAACGAGACGTATTCGCATAATAACTTACCTGTTATAAAAATATAGTCGTCCTAAATGTCACGCATTGATCTTTAAAGTAATAGTACATGTACTTACGAATTTTAATGTTGGTAGCTCGTCAAACCAGTAATTACTTCCCTGTTTTTTAAATAACATAATATCAAATATTCATAACCTGTAATCCTTTAAAAAACTCATTAAGAGTTATTATCGCTTTCAGAACCTAATTTAGATGGTAGATTGGGTGATGTATTATTGTTTTCTTGTGAAACATAAAAAATAGTGTATTATTAGTAACTGATTTTGCAGAAGTGTCTGACGTTTTAGGATTTTATTTGTTTAAGTGGTTACTATAAGTCTTGAAGATATTTATGTCATATAAATCAATGGCATTTTTCATTGTAATTTTATAACTCATGAACGGGCTCACCTATACAAAAAAATGTTAGACTTTGTTCTAACTATTTAATAGATGGTTTGTGTGAAGTTTGCACAAAATGGGTGGAGCAGTTCTTTATTTTTCACATTTTTTTGTAAGAAATTAGTAAAATGAACGGCAAATCATTTTATAAATGTGATGTGATAGATTGTGCTGTCAAATTGAATTTTTTCTCAGTGTTGACAGTGTTTTTTTTTAAATTGTCCAAGATTTTTTTTGATATTTCATTTTATACATAGGTAGCGAAATATGATGATGATTACATAATAGAGCCAGCTCTCTTTCTTTTATAAGACCAGTTTGTTTTGGCTTTGTCAAATTGAGAAAAAGATAGATTGACCAGTCTAAAGTTAGCAATAATACGTATTGAAGATATTTGTTAGGAGTGTAATCTCTGTTCTGCGTTCGTAAATGCCTGTCCCCATCAGGAATAGAACCCGAGCCTCGCGGTGGGTCGGCATCAACGCCAACGCTTGTTGTATAAGATCCACTTTGCATAGCAGTAATAATTCGATCTAGGATCCCTTTTTTTGGTTATATCTAAGCTTCAATGCAAGCAAGCTCCGACGCGTGTCTCGCTGCTATTCGAGATGTAGTTGACACTGTTTACCGGCCGATCGCGAGGCTCGTTCTTCAAGTCACAATTTTAAATCTAAAACGACTAAACCAATATTAGACCGTGTTTAAGTAATATATATTGGGCCCGTATACGTCGTTAATGTCTCTCATGTAGGTATATATAAATATGCGTAGGTAGGTATTACTCGTATTCAAAAACCTACCACAATTTCACAAAAACAAATCACCACCTAAAAACACATTTGAAACTGAATTTGAAATTAAAACAACGTGACAATCTTACAAAATTTATTTGAATTTCGAATTCCGCGCCATGACAGATAAATTAAATCTAAAAATGGGTTTTATAAGATCTCCGATTTCATAGGTAATCTTAGCCCTTCAATTTATAAAAAAATATGGCTTTTTACTCCTAAGAGATCAAAACATATAATACGTATTAAATAATTATATTTATATATAATTAATATCTGAAGATTACTCATTACTCTCTTAACAACGAGAAAACAGAGTGAGATAGCTGGCTCTATAAGATAATATTGCGGAAAGGTGTTTAATCTTCAAATGTTTTACCTTTAGCTTCATGGGCTTTTCTACAAAATTTATTTGAATTTCGAATTCGGCGCCAAACCATAAATAATTAAATTTGAAAATGCGTTTTATAAAATCTCCATTTCATAGGTTCTTGGCCCTCAAATTAAAAAAAAAATCAAGGTTGTAGAACTTCAGACACCAAAGCTTCAACCAAGTCTTGTCACATACGTCAATAAGATAATCTTCAATGACCTACAAGATTAACCATATTCGGCGTAAATATGCAATTTTTACACTTGTGCTCGACTTTACTACTTCTTTGTGTCATATATGGCTAAAATATGTACCTTAAGTGATTTAATGTATTTGTGTCGATTGTGTATTCACTTGTTTTTAAGTGTACCTATAGTATATGTTCATAGTATTGTTATGTCATATGAGTAATCTGTTTCATTGATTTGATAAAATGTCAGAGAAGTTCGCACTCCAAATATTTAAGCATGAAATGAATGTTAACAATTAAAGATGCTACTACCTGTTCCGGAAAACTTCGTACCACCCAGTTTGTGTTATGTAATTTTTTTTAATATTTTTATTTAAGTTTTAATAGTTATTACTCTTTTTCGGATGGCAAATACAATTTTGGATTGTCAGCTGGAATAATGTTTAAATTGGTTCAGCCGTTCTTGAGTTATAACGGTGTATTTAACTCGATATAAAATAAGTAAAAGAAAGAGACAAAAGAGTTTTAGTCTTGTCAGATTAATTTTCATGTGAGATTTTTACAGACGTTTAGTTTATAACTCGGAAAAATGCTATTAAAACACTACAATTTATTGTATTCTGTCTAATTTGACATGACGAAAATCTTCTATCTTTTTCGTTTTTTATTTCATTTGGAAGAGATAATATGTGTCTAAAATAAGTTTAGTTAGCGTGCAGAGGAACTACCACCATTATCGCTCATTCGATTTTGATCAGATTTATACAACACCATAATAGAAGCACCAGCTTCTAAATAAATTTATTAATTTATTAAAATATCCACTGGTAATAATAAAAATGCAAACGCACTTAGAATTCCCTAATTTGAAGTCTGTTAAAAATAAACGAAGTAAAATACTTCAACACAACACAAATCCTACTTCAATTTCATTATAGTATTTTTTGGAGAAATAATCTTTATTTTAATTTTGTTAACATTTTAGAAAGCTTGACCAATTGTCATAAACAATAAGTTTACTTAGAGACGAATCAAAAATCGTTTTGAAGTTAGTTATAATATGCAGGAGTATAAAAGTACATTTAAAATCGATAGAGTAAATTACGTAACAAACATACAGATGAATTGATAACCTCCTCCTTTTTGAAGTCGGTTAAGAATAGGCTCAGTATGGCGGCCTAACGCCTTTAAGTTGCAACTGTATGATTAAAGGACTTTCTGTTAGATAAGGCTTCCGAAGGCCGCCAAGTATGCGTGCTATATTGTTATTAGTATAAAATATAGACTAATTGAACAATCGCAGCACGCCTAATACAACCTACAACCCACAAGAAATACAAACAATATTTATACTTTTAGTTATGGTGGCCATTATCTTGGCATTAACTAATACAAACACAATCATAAACATACTAACTGTCCCGGCAAACGTTGCTGTATAATTTTTTTATATGATATTTGAAGGCAAAAAAATATGCACGTCGCTTATAGATACCAAAGGTGGAAATGGTGCGTTGCCAACGTGAGGCTGGGATGGTAAGCCTCTTGCATAAGAAAGTTTACCGGCTACCTTATCCTCCAAGCCAGAACACGACAGTGGCGAGCACTGACGCTATTGTGGCATGAACAGGTAAGGCGGTGGTATTAATCCGGGCGAGTCATTGTAAGACATTACAATAGGTACACAAAAAGCTTCATGCGTTTCATTCTCTACCAGTCAACTTTTGGACAAACAGAAAAAAAATAGGTGTTAAGGTTAAAAGAATTAAAAAATTCGAATGTTAAATCTAAACAAATATTATTTTACCTCGTCTCAACCAAATATTTTTTCTATTTTATATTATGTCGTTGTCGGCTACCTATTCTAGGTACGATTGACAAGGGCGCCGGTTTTTATAAAGCGCTATGCCATCTAACTCCTGCAACCTAGAAGGTCAAACCTACATTAAGTCGAATTTGAATTCACGAATGATGGCACCAGTTTGATTTAATTAACGGATAATATACCTCTTATGCTTTGAGATAGTAATTCCTCCAAACACGGACTACAAAAAAATCGACAACCACGCGCGGGCAATTAATTTTTTTTTCGCTTTTTTTAAGCTTATTCGCCGTGCCCTACAGACCTGTTGCTGTTAGACCGTATGTACAAGTCTTCCGGCTACCCTACCCTTCGGACCGAAATACGAAAATTTCATTATTGCGGCAAGAATAGGTTAACCGACGGATTCCTAACCGGGTGAATTGCTACACAGCACTGTACCACCAGTGGTCATATTGGAAGTTAGATCACTTCTTTGTTAACCTATGCTCGCCTCTTACGAGCTGCCTGGTAGGGAGGTCATTATCTGCCTGGTCTATTTTAGACAGGAGACCCGGACCAATATGGTGGTTAAATATAGGCAAATGTACATATTAATATAAACCCACGATTAGCCGATAAAATTAGATCGCATTAGGCGACAGTAGGTAGGTAACCTTGTGTTTTTCAGATGAATTGAAAAAACTAATAAGAACAAGTTGCCCTAACCAGGAATAGAACCCAAGACCTCGTGCGTTAAAGTCGCCCCTACTACTACCCTCGACCACAAAGGTAATTTCTACACATTACTAATAAGTTTATTAGTCTATTGTTTTTCTAATTCCGTGATTCAGAATAGTTTTTTGTTGAAGGCCTAACTTTTAATAACTACAAAGTAATTGCACATAAAATTTAAGTTCAACCCACTGTTTGATTGTTACATTCTTTCGTGTCTACATAATAATATGATCAAGCACAGGAAGCGCTTTATTTAATTGCAGTATTGAATATTTTGACCAATTATACACTCAGGTTTAATGATAGGTCTAAATATATTAAGTATCTAGCCTGTGTACCTCCTTAAACCTTGAGCCTATTTATAGTCTACCTATTTATTAGTCGACTAACCGGTCTTTTTAGGGTTCCACATTCCAAAGGGTATAAAATGGAACCTTATTATTAAGACTCTGCAGTCCGTCTGTCTGTCTGTCACATGAATATATGATTGAAATGTTCGCAGATGATGTATTTATGTTGCCCCTGTAAAAACATAAGCTGTAAACAGAATAAAACAAATATATAAAGGGTGCTACCCATACAAAAACTTGATTTTTTACCGTTTTTATAGATAATGGTATGGGTGCGCGAGTGCAACTTGCATTTGACGGATTTTTTAATTATTTGGCCATTCAGCTTATGTTTGCCTCAGTGGTAAAACATGGTCGGTGTCCGAGTTTGAAGAGCTCAATTTTCGGGTAGGCCAGCCTGTTTTTGAGTTTTTTTAGTTTATCTAAAAACATGACGTTGCCTATTATGGTGACGGACTTGCCACCTGTCACATCACAACTAATAACGTCGACTAATCGTGGATGCATAAGTATTTACCTCGAAGATTTGGGTATAACAATATTTATTTGTTTATTTACCTTTTGGGAGAGTAATCGATAAAAATTACATTTGAGGATTGACATTCCTACTCTCGGTTTAGCAATATGTCTGCTCGTTTGTTTCACAATATAATTTGTACGGGACAAAAATATTAAATATATACGTAGGTATAACATTCTCTACTAGCCAAACAGTTTAGAAACAATAAAATTTGGTATGTAATAAAAAACAACTAAAAATATATCTAATTGTCCTATACCTACTTACAACGAGAAATTTATGCAGGAGAAGCCGCGGGCGGAAAACTAGTTTGTTTAAATACCTGTCTCAACAACATTTTCGGGTGTTTAGTTAAGTATACTAAATAAAAACTATAACTAGTGAAATAATAGCTTGTAAAAAAGCAAGGATTCAAATAATAATCGGCCTAGAATTGCAACTTCGTTATAATAGTGGTTAGTTTTGATGAACCAATTACACCTCATCTAAATCTACGAGAATATGAATGTCAGTATATTTTCTCACATTAAAATCACCATTAAGTATTTCAATTTTCCTAGATTGTCAGTATTTCTTATGATAATGTACATAATATTAATCCTTCAAGCTCCAAGCATTAAAGGTTTATTATAAATAATTATTAAAACTTGCCGCAATATTTTTTTGTAATTCACTGCAATTGTAAATATTTAACTCAATGTTCAAATAAATATTAGTTATGAGCTCAAAACGGACTTGTAAGATAGGTACCTACTTATGATTATTTAAAACTATAGGAGAGTGAATATATACATTGGAGATATTTAAAAATTATACGCCAGGCGACTATAAACGGGCAACAAAACACATCAATATATATTTTTAATTTCTTTTCTGTTTCTCTTTATTCATATATTCAGTCCAAAACTACTAAACCAATCGTCACGAAATTAGCCTAGCGGATAGCCTATGTTTCGAGGTACATAATACATTACAACGAGGTACTTTTTACCACGTTTATTTAAGGGGGTTCCGTGGGAGAAGGGAAAAAGTCAAAAACTAAATTTGGCTGTATTTCAAGAACGCACAGTTCGATTTCATTTATTGTTTCTCTGTTCAATGGAACATAGCTCACATACTATATCGTATTTTTTTCCAAATCATAAGTTTTGTACTTCAGAAACTACAGTCGTAACAAATCTCACTAAAAATGGTCGAATTACCATAAGTGGAAACCCGGAATTTTTGGACATATAAGTCCTCTTAGACTGGATTTTTTTGGCTAGCAGATAACCTTATTTCTGAAGTAGGTAATAGGCTACTTTTTACCCCATTTACTTAGGGGGTTTCCATAGAAATGGAGATAAACAACTTTTCATCAGATAAACACCAGACCAACAGAACATACTTAATTACCGTGAACGAAGTCGCGGTTGCAGTTTAGTAAATAAATATCGTCACGCCCATATTCTCAAAGCCATAGGCAGAGGTACACATGCACCCACGATTAGCCGATGATATTAGGTTCCATGCTTTGACAGATGGCAATTCCGTTGCCATATCGGGTACAGGACCAATCTTAGACGTGTTATAGAACTAGCTGTGCCCGCGACTTTGTCTGTGTTTTTATTTAATTACCTATTTATTTTATTTTATACATTTCTAAGATAACATTTTAAAATGAAAGTAGGCTAAGTATCAGCTGTCTGCAAGTGAAAATCCAGTCGTTTCAGAGATTAGCAGGAACAAACAGACAGACAGACGAAAGCTCTAAAAAATATTATTTTTGTACTCTTCTTGTACATATACCAAATATATATAACATACAAAAATATATAACATACATATGCATAATATAGTAAAAAGCGGTTATTTTAATAATCTAAATCTGCCCTTTTATTTATTTGTATATATATTTAAGAGACCAGTCGTTTTCCTTAGGGCAGATTTGGATTTGAGCCTAGTGGGACCTAATATTGTCAGCTAATCGTGGGCGCATGTTTCCTCTGCCTACCTTTTCTAGGATATAGACGTGACGATATTTATTTATTTTTCATAAATATAGAAAATAAGTGAAATTGAAATTTAGATCTAATCATCACTTCATAGTATAAAACAAAGTCGCTGTCTCTGATTTTAGCTTGTTAATTTTTTTAAACTACGTAACAGATTTTGATGCGGTTTCCTTTAATGGATAGAGTGATTCAAGAGGAGGAGGAGATTTTTATGTATATAACATGTATAGTACCTACGAAGCCGGAGCGGGTCGCTAGTCTATTCAAAAAAATGTATATTTTGCAATCTTGACATTTGTAGACTCGCTTGATTCCTAGAAAGCCTTCATATTATCGACCTTGAATATTGGCGAAGTCGTGTGGGTTTAAAATAGTTTGTCGTCCCATTAAAAAAAGATGGAATAACCCCTTTGATATTTTGCTCTATATGTATTGAACGGTAAGTCCCAACTTCAGTTGGTTGGATCACAAGGCCAGTGCGGTCACTGACAGACACCCGCCACGCGGCCACTTATGAGACCTGCTTCACAAAAGCAATTTCTGCTACGGTTATTGACGCTGTAACCAATAATTGTACAGTTCATGAACAAAACCCTAACATAAAATTGAAATATAATTTTTACGTGCCTATATATAAAAGCAAAAGTTGTAAAGCATCAACCATGCAAGTTAAATTTAAGCTATTAATTTAATTATTTCGCATTCAATTAATACAAGATAAGCTGTCAGGAAAAATGTTAACTACAAGAGCTAAAAATTATTATGGTTTTCGGACAACTGCTTATATTTTTCCCCATCGTATTAACGACCAACTGTGCCAGCGAAATCGTAGGCTTTTTTATTTAAGAATTTTATTTTATACATTTCTAAAATAAAATTCCAAAATGAAAGTATCTTAAGCTATTCCTTATTACATCAGCTGTCTGGCAGTGAAAGTCCTGTCAAAATCGGTCCAGCCATTTCAAAGATTAATAGTAATCTGTCTGTTTGTAATCGACAGACAGAAAGACAACAACTTTAAAAAATACTATTTGGTATATGTACCTTGTGAACATAAATATGCGTTTAAATTTATGCAAAAGCTATTATTTTAATATTACATATGTACAGACACTTCAATTTTATTTATTTGTATAGATGTATAGATTACTATAACTATTATGGATTTAACAATTTACTGAAAACCATTTTATTCCCGACTTATTTTAGCCTTGACGGATGTACCAACGCTCAAATAAAAACCTTTAGAAGGGCTGGAAAATGTGGATGTTTTGTACAAAATTCTACCCCTAGGGATAAACATGTCTGTGTGTTTATGTGTATTAATAAAGTAATAATTATTATAAAAAAAATCTGCGTTTTGATCATGCACGTGAGGGAATCCGCGGGTGGAAAGCTAGTTCATATTATATTCATCAGTATAATATGATATAATGAACTTGAAGTCATTTTTGCAGTTTAACTGCGTTTAAACTTTTGAGCACAAGAGTAATATGATATTTATAAGTTTCACTGTCCCACACCAGGAAGACGATTAAAAATATTTTTCATCGCTGATACCATTATGTATGAAGATATGACTATATTTCACAGCCCCGAACAAAGCCCTTAGGTCATGAACGAAATCATAATAAACACTTTAATCTTAATAAAGACCAAAAGAATTTATGCGTAAAAGGTGTGCGGGTCGTATCGCCATATCTGTTTATTTCCAATGCCTGTAAATTTTGCCTGAGTCAGCCGCATATTTCACCTTTTCATCGCAAAAGCACAATAACCGTCGATTAACTGGTGTATTTCGTAAAGTTCAAGATACTCCGGCGTCTTATAGCCATTATTTTGTTTATTTTTTCTTGTTTTATGTCAATGTATTTACTTTTATAATGGATTGATAATTCATCGCAATAAATACACTACTTACATATTTACTACAATTACTTCTTTATGCTTTGTAAATTCATATTTTATCATATTTATTACTTTTCAAAACTTTTGGATTAAAATTTTAAAATGATATTTTCAAGATATGTATCATAAAGGTCACGCATACTTTTAAATGTAGTTTTATAATATATTGGTAATACAATATTAGTTATATCATGACTTTGCCTTAGGTCGCAAAGGGCACAAAGTCGTGCCCCTTATGGCAACGGATTTGCCGTTTGTACAGGGGATTTAATATCGTCAGCTTATTATAAGTATGATATATTTCTGGATATTGAACGTCACGATATTTATTTATTTTAGAATAAGTCATTTTTAAGTTAATGCAAGGACTTTCTGTAAGCCATACAATTTTGTCTTCTCTACTTAATGCATGTTTTTTTATCTTTCAGATGCTGCAATACTCGTCGGTAACTTCGCAACCTGTGCCTTATCAAGAAAATGTAGAAGAATTAAGTAGGGTAAATAATTTTCATAAACCATATGACAATGCTGAAAATTTGTCAAACCACACAGAACCTTTCAATAAGGACGAACAAATCATATCTGTGAGGATAACATCATCTGTTGCTGTGGGCAGAACGAAGGGGAAATTACCCCATGATATTATAGAAGGACCTCCTGAACCTAATGTATTTGCTCAATCAAACCCTCCACCAATAGAAGTAAGCCAAACAATAGTAACTACAGATATAACTGATATACCAACGTCTACAATACCAACTACAATCACAGACATAGACGATTTGACATACCTACCCCAAGATTTCCAAGATGCAGTCGAGGAAAAACAATTAAGAAAAGGTGTTAGAGGTGTAGCTCATTTCGAGTCATTACATTCCTATCGGGTAAATCCAGATCCTTATATTAATAACCAGTCTGTAGTTGATGAAGATTCTCTAGATAATGTACCCCTCGCTAGATCCGTTCCACTTTCATACTCAGGAAAAAATTATATACATGATTCAACGCAAAGATCGCAAATCGATCATAAGCTTACTACAGTGAATTTCAACGTTTTACATGCTCAAAAACCAAACGATTATAATGGACAGAATAATTATGAAAACTCGCACCAAAATAACGAAAATCCTCATTCTTTTTACCACCAACCATCAAAAATATATAGTCAACCATCGCAAGTGTATAGTGAACCATCGAAATTTTATAGTGAACCTGCTAAAATATACAGTGAACCCGCTAAAATTTACAGCGAACCAGCTAAAATTTATAGTGAACCATCAAAAATATATAGTGAACCTGCAAAATTTTATAGTCAACCTGCATCTTTACATTTAAATCAAAACCCACCAATCCATCCTTCTTGGAAACCACATCCGGCTTCAGCTGTGTTTAATAATGTAAAAACATCGCCTTCACCGATTAACAGCAATCCGCATTTATTCCACCCTCATCGCCCCGTGGAACACCAACCTGAAAAGAACTATGAGGTTGATGAAAAAGTAAGTATAATGACAGATGGCAGAAGTCATGGTGAACAACCTTCTAACCCGGAAAATTGTAAACAGGATAATTGTAAAGTTGGTTACGTGGTAGAAGGTCGCCAATTTAGAAAGTATAGAGTTGAAGAGCGGACATCAGATGGCTTTATAGTTGGTGAGTATGGGGTTGTAAGAAACGAAGATGGCGCGCTTAGAGGAGTCAGATATACCGCAGACAGTGAAGCTAGTCCACGTCTTATTCATGACGCGCTTATGAAGTTCCTGCAGCTCAAGAAATAAATGCTTAAAATGATAATTTATCTTCAACTTTATAACTTTTTTCCATATTTTAAGACTGATAACTTCATCTTTGTATTTCGAAATTATTTCACAACGAAGCTCAATTCATATGTAAATTGTACATGACTTCATAAGTGACAAAACTTATCAAAATTTTATCAGGCAAACTTAACTGCAGAAAGATAGACTAATACAGATGATAACCATCATAATATAAGTAAACTCGGGCTTCTTAAAATTATAATATCCCTATTTAATACAGATCTTATGATATTTTTTTCTTTTATTTATTTTAATACAGACTTGTACTCTTATTAGGTAAAATGTACAATTTACATTAATAATACTTACTGTGTAAATATACCTTTCTGCATTCGGTTTTCCTTAATCATTATTATTGTCCAAATAAATGTAATTATTACGAAATTGTTTTAATTACTCTGTTTTATATTTTAAAACCCTGTTGCGTTAGGATCATAGCGCGAGATTACTTTCATCCATAAATTATTACAAGTTTTGCGTAATGACCCCAGGCTCCTCTAAAGAATTTAGGCCAAGTGCTTTCCTACCAGATAGCTCTAAAAAGCGTTGTTTGAAACTAACATCCTGATTTAGAAGGTGGTAGAATTTTGCGACGACTCATATAGCAACGCTGTCGCTCACGCTTGTCATACCTTCATAACATTCTCGTCATTGTTTTGATCCGACATAGAATGAAGAATGAAAGCATAAGGTAGCCCCAGGTATGCAAAATGTCAATAACAAATCTGACATCTGCAGAAAACGCGTAGTTTTTATTTCGCTTTAAAAAATTATGTCGTGTAGTGATAATTAGAAAACTTTTGTAAAAAAGTACCTCCATGCCTATTATCCCCGAAGAGGTAGGCAGAGGTGTGCCAGTATATCCATGACTCGTAAGTCCAGTAGATATACTAAAACACACCCACGATTCGCCAAGGTACTAGGGCCCTGATGTGGTAGGTGGCAAGCCTTTCGCCACTTCGGGCACATTCCAATCCCAGGCAATGTAATGCTTACTCAGAAAAACTGAAAAACATTTAAGAAAAGTTGCCCGATTTGGGAACTGAACCCGAGACTCAACGCGGCTAACGGTCTTAACAGGCGACACCTCTACCGTTATACCACAGAGGCAATAAACTTTTGTATTAACGACAAATTACTAAAAATTAAAAACTGAGTCTTAATTTGTTCCCGTTTCTATGTCAGATGATGTGTGGGTCGGCTACCTAATCTAGGGGTTTTACACAGAATAACTGCCATCTATCTAAACCATCTAAACTTTTACCTAGTAAACCTACCTTATAAGAAACCTAGGTCCAATCCTAGATTAGGTCGAATTCAAAAGCACTTATCCGCGTTTCCTCACGATGTCTTTCCACACCATAAGTTCACTGCTAGTAGAGTGCTGTCAACAACTCGCCCGGGTAATGATTCACCGCCTTACCTAGTCCTGTTATCATAGTGACATTGTCGCGTTCCGGTCCCGAGGGTAGGATAGCCGGTAGACTTGCACATAAGGTCTAACACCCCGACCACAGGGCAGCGACGCACCTACAACATCTATGGTGTCTATAGGCCACGGTTGTCTCTTATCATCAGGGGGCACATGTGCCTGTTCGCTGTCTTATCCTATAATAAAAATAAATCAGGAAATGTACATGAGTTAAAAAAAATCATTGTTACTTGAATTTGAACCTGGACTATCGATATGAAAGTCCAAAGGTCCCATGGGCCATCAAAGCTCTCGTGCTATTAAAAAGTACTAAAAATTAAAAACCGACAGACAAAGAAATTTCGAAAAAATATTTATTCAGACAAACCTTGAGTATCAAAACAGCAAACCCAATTAGCATTACAAGAAAGAAATATTTTAAGACGGATAAAATATAATGTATTTAAAAATAAATGATAAATACTTTTCTTTTCAAAAAATCGGATTTCAGACAAATCTAATATTTAAACATAATATATTGTATATTGACAAAATCCTCTAAAATGGCTTGACCGACACAACTTTCATCAACAACAGTAGTCTATTTTCTTAACCCTAAATGCTGGTGGTACGAAGTTCGCCGGGATAGTTAGTATTAGTATAAAATGAAACTTCACTAAAACCAATGACCGTCTGACTTCATTCCAATGCCTCACGCTCGTAGCACGTGACGTATAAGTAAAAAAAATAATTAATTTGGTTTTAATTAAAATTAGCGGCCATATTTTATTAGCCTTACTTGTATGTTTTATATCCGTGTCAGGTAAACTTTAACTTTAGTCTCTGTCTAGAGGATGCGATGTCCGACTTTGAAGAACGAGGTCCCGATTTCGATTTCCAGACTTGTTCTTATATATTTTTTTAATTTATTTGAGAAACATAATTGATATGTGCCTGATATGGTGGCGGATTTGCCATCTGTCACATCATGGGACCTAATATCGTCAGCCAATCGTGGATGTACATGCACCTCTGCCTATCCTCTCAGTGATATGGGCGTAACGATATCTATGCTTTCTTTTATTTTCATTAAAATTTTTAAACAGTTTTGAACTTATTTGGTAGATCGATGTAACAATACTATTATAATTATACTATTATCACTACATATTATAAAGTCACTCTTTTTGTCTGTCCTTATGTATGCTTAAATCTTTAAAACTAAGCAACGGATTTTGATGCGGTTTTTTAATAGATAGAG
>DVZL01001449.1:0-17728 GCA_018236625.1 Lasaia peninsularis
AATACAGTGCTATGGATTCAGTACTTTTTCCATGATACGTTAATAAGAAAACATTATTTTTTATTTCACATAGCTATTTAGATTTGGACAAATTACACAAATTGATATAACCACAAAAAGAAAGAACTTGTGGAAATATTTGTACTGAACCCATTTACTGTATTTTATTTCTCATAGATATATATCATGGACAAATTACACAAATTGATCTAACCACAAGAAGAAATATACCTACTACTTGTAAAGTGTAACTTGTAAAATTGTGCTTTTAGTGAGGCAACACTAAAATTGTCCCTGTTTCTCGGATTATATCGAATTAATACGTGAAGCAAAAACTTTAGATCCTTTTTTACGGTATTTGCGCGGACGGAGGAGTATAAAATTTGGCACATTTTATGTGTAGGAAAAATACTGAACGATAAATACATATTTTTCAATAGTAATGCTTATCGATTACATTAAATCAATAAATAATCATTACACACACTACCATGCATTTGACACACACAAATACATTCTTTGGTTTGTGATTTAATGTTTTTTAACGTATTCTAAAAAAATCCTATTCAAAAATAATATTTATATTTTAATAGTTAATTGATTTGGCCTAATAAAAATAATCGCCTCTATTGTTAAGAGTAGTCGGTCCGATTTTGACGTAAGATTGCGGGTTCGATGCCCAAGCAACTTGTTTTTGTGGCTACGGTCTGGCCACGTCTCATATCATTGATTTATTTTTCTAAATAATTCTATTTCAGCTCACATCAGAGAAGGTTTAGAGGACGATTGCGCTAGTTGTTCTGCACATCAAAAAGCTAGTGTTAGAAAGATGATAAAACATATTGTCAACCACGAGAAAGTTTACTGGCAACAAATGTGCGACAAGTACGACCCACAAAGGAAATACGCCATTAAATATGAAGCTGAACTTCGTGAACTAATGTAGTCGTAAAATTATTTTATATAAAATTATTGAATCTTTGATAATTTAATTACATTTGTTTTTTATTTTTAATGTATTGAATTATTTTTTTATAAAATTGAGTTTTTTATTATTTACATTTAAAAATAGTCACATATTTAAAGATATTGAATTGATAAAAACCACTCAAGCGCGAGTTGAACTCTCGCACGTAAGGCCTATCTATACAAATAAACAAAATAGGAGTGTCTATATGTAATATTCAAACTGCTTTTTATTAAATGAATACATACAACATACAAGGTACATAATATATTATGTATAATGTACCAAAATATAATTTTTTAGATTTTTGTCTATATCTGTTCGTACCTGCTAATCTCTGAAACGGCTGGACCGATTTTAACGTGAATTTTACTGGTAGACAGCTGATGTAATGAGGAACGGCTTAGACCACTATTATTCTGGAATATTATTTTAGAAAACTAATAAAATAACACATTTTAATAAAAACAGACGAAGTCGCGGGCACAGCAAGTAATTAAATAAAACTACTTGGCTGGTTTTTTAGGGTTCCAAAATTAAAGAGTCCAAACCCTATCCCTATCACCTAGATCTTATTTCGTCGGTCTGTCACCTAGCAGTATCACATGAACCGTGATGTCTAGAATGTTGATATTCTTATATATTTTTGTTATAAAATTATTATTTAAAAGGGCTCCTATACAAGAAATTCTATTTTTTTGCCATTTTTACAGTTAATGGTATGGAACCCTACGTGCGCCAGTGCGAAGCTCACTTGGTAGATTTTGATACGTATGCCGCATTTGCGTCACATTTAAAGAATCTTTGTGTGAAAGGGTTAATTAATGGATGTTACTTGCGCACGTTCGAGTTTAATGCACTTAGGGCACAAAAACAAGCGGAAAATAACTGCAACTCTGTTATAATTCCATCGACTATAAAATGGTTGTAATTCTGTTGCCCGCTAACTAAACTTTTTAGTTGTATATGATTGATAGAATAAGGTTAATTTGAGAAAATTTAAACATAAATAAATCGCCTCTGTAGTGTAAAGGTACGGCTTTCGCCTGTTACCGTAAGACCGTTAGCTGCATAAGGTCTCTGATTCAACTCCCAGGCTGAATAACTTTTCTTAAATGTTTTTCAGATTATTCTGAGTAAGCATTACGTTGTCCGGGATTGGGGGATCGAAATGTGCCCGAAGTGGCGATAGGCTTGACACCTGTCACATCATGAGCCCTAGTATCTTGGATAATCGTGGGTGTTCTAGCATATCTACTGGACTTACGAGTCATCAATAAACTAACAAAAATATATCTGCCTAGCCCTTCTGGGATAATAGGCGTTGAGGTACTTTTAAACAAAATAAAAATAATTCAACAAAATCACGCCAAAACTATAAGATAGCGACTTGGAATTGGAATTGCAAATTATGTATCTTACTTTATGCAAGATACATAATTTGCCCACAAGTAGTCTACGAGCTTTACATTCGCTGGAGTGCAGTTCTCCTGATGATGCTTCGGATGCGATGTTAAACGTACGTTTAGGTTGAATTGTAAGTCAAGCTTGGACAAGTCCCACCAAACTACCAGGAGCTTGCACTCTATAGAGGCACATAAGCACTGTTTCCGCTTTGAGACAGGATCTACTCTGATATATCTAATTAATTCATGTTACATCGCAAAACGCAAGCTCACTAGAATTTCTATAGGTGCATTATAAAATAAATCTAAAACTCTATAAAATATTTTTTTTTGTAATAGAGTATTCCGACGCATACCCACACACAAATCTTCACGCCAGGTCCTTTGTGCGGTAGGCAGAGAGTATCAAGTGCCAAATCTCACGATACCAACACACCTGCCTAGCTTCTTCCATATTCATCAATCTCTGATGCATACAAGCCGGTTACGGAAACTCTTGACACCACCGTTGGATAATACGCGAGCTATTTGGTTGGCATATCCTGCAATCTACTGTTTTTTGTATTAGTTTGCAAAATAATTAATTTTATAATTAGGAAGTTAGGTAATCTTGACCCTAGATAGTCGATATTCTTTGCCTCCCCCGATAGAGAATTGGTGTGAAATTGTGTATATTTGAAAGTTTATCGAAAAAGATAACTTAAAATATGTTTAGTCGATGTGCCTCAGAATTGGCACCAATGTCATTTTTTCCATGAAATAATAATTGAATGCGCTACCGATTTACAGGCGATGCGGAGTTGAATATGTTTATTCTGTTACATATTTTATGAGCCTTGAAGTTTATTTAGGCTTTAATTATTCACGACAGTAAAACAACAGGGAGTCTAAGCAAATCCCCACTAATATTATAAATGTGAATGTAACTCTGTCTGTCTGTTAAGCTTTAACGCCTAAACCGATTTTGATTAAAACTGGAACAGAAATAGAGTTGACCTTGGGGAAGAATATATATTACTTTTTAACCGACTACATTAAGGTATGTTTTTACGCAATATGTATTATCAGTTTTAACTTTTTTGCCTTTTTTGGGTGAAGTCTCTGGAGGGGTTTTTGAAATGTATTTATTTAAAAAATACATATCCATACTATCTGTCACGAGATGGTATAAATTTTGTAAACAAACGTTCAGAAGTTCCGATCATTTGGGTCAAAGGAAAAAAGTATTTATTTTTTAAAATATTAAATAAGGAATTGCTGCAAGCATCCGTAGAAAAATACGAATAGAAATAGAAATAATAATGATATTATTACTATTCATCCTTTCCATTATACACAAATACACAATAACAAATAACAAAAACGATAAAATTAAGGCAATAATTAACAAAACTAACAACAGTAACAAAATGATAACGAAAAAATAATAAAATTAATAATAACAATAAAATCCGCTATTTTAATAAAGCAATGAAACATATTCGTGCGTATTCAAAACTCGAATGACGTTTATTTCCAAATAGCGAACCGAAATTTTGCATTGGCCTGAGATCGGCGCGTCCCCGTACCACGAAGCAAAAACGATAGTTGTCAAATAATCTTAGACTAAATTAAAAAGGTTATTACTTTCATATAACTCGTCTACATTTTTACTTCAATGAATATGGTCAGTTCATTATTGTCTCGCAGTAAAAATATTAACTTGGTAAAAGAAGTTTGTTTACAAAAATTATAGCTTCTCATGACAGGACGTATAGTTCTTACATTTAATCTGTACTTTGTGTAATAAATGATCAGTGATTCGCTTAAACTACGCAAAGTATAAAAAATCATTATAATTATGGAAAGAAAAATATTCTAAATCTAGTCGAAATTAGTGGCGTTCCACAAAAAAAGATTTGATTTTTCTTGATACGTTATCTAGTTGTAAATATTGATCGATGGGAACCGCGAAACTTAGGCTCGCTTCGGTTTTGTCTGTTCCTATTATATAACTTACAATTTCGGAAATGCCAGCGTTTGCACTATATCTATCTATATTTGTACATATAATAAAACTGTACAAGAGTGAATTTGTGTGTTGAGGATATTTACAAATTACCGCCTATTCCTGCCGCCATCGTGACATTGTCGTGTTCCGGTCCAGAGGATAGGGTAGCCGGTAGACTTGCACATAAGGTCTAATAGCCCGACCATAGGACAGCGATACACCTACAACATCTAAGGTGTCTATAGGCCACCCGTGTGCCCGTTCGACGTCTTATCCCACAAAAAAAAAAAATAAAAAAAATAAGGTCGAGTCGACTAAAAACTGACAGCTGAACGCATTTTTCGCATTATTTAAATTTTGTTCGTCTGTCTGTATCTCGTCCGCCATTCACTCTGAACCTACTGAACCGATTGAGACGAAATTCAGCTAGCGGGTAGCCTATAGTCCAAGTTAGGTTATAGGCTACTTTTTGTTTCGTTTATTTAAGGAGTTTCCTTGGGAAAATGGATAGAGCTAAAATCTAATTTGGCTATAGTTCATGAACGCACAGTCCGATTTCATTTATAATGTCTTCGTCAGATATATAATAGCTTACAAATTATCGTGTATTTTTTTCCAAGTGGTAAATGTTGTGGTCCAAAATGACCGCCAAAACACTTCCACCATAAATAGTCAAAGAGACCGTCATAACTTGAAACTCAGTGTATACGAAGATCTTTAAACGTATAACTAACAAATGTTTTGTTATTGTTTTTCTCGAGGAGTAATACCATTTTGCTCGATTAGCAAATTAAGTCTTATTCACAGTAGCATTAGTAAGTCAGGAAAGATCCAAGAAGGCCAACGGGCCGTCACAAAAATAGGATGTTTTCCCCGTGTTCGTCCGGGTTTCGTTGTAGAATAGCCCAACTGCCTTCCACCCAGGCAGCTCGTGAGAAACGAGCACAGGGTCTATTGTCACCAACACCGCGACATTGACTAGGTGGTAGACTTTTGCAACGACTCGCCCGGATTGGTACCACCGTCTTACCTATTCCTGCCACAATAGCGGCAGTGCTCGCTATTGTCGTGTTATGGTTTGAAGGGTAGGGAAGCCCGTAAACTTACTCACGCAAGAGGCTTACCATCCTAGTCTCAGGTTGGCAACGCACCATTTCCACCTTTGGTGTCAATAATAAGCGACGTGTATTTCTTACCATCAGGAAATCCGTTTGCTTGTTTGTCTTCCATTATCATAAAAAAAGGGAGAGTTCCGTACCAGTCTGTAAAAACAGCAAAAAAATCAAGTTTGTTGTATTGAATCTCCGATTAAATATTTACTTTACTATCTATATAATGTAATATTTGTTATATAGGCAAGTGAAATATATTATCTGTGAAAATTCCAACTTTTTGGCCATCACAGTATCATAGGATCTAATAATGATGGTTAATTATGGGTCCATATGTACCTCTATATGCCTCTTCTAAAAATTACATGACTTAATCAAGTCTCAAAGTAAGCTAATATTCTTGTGTTCTGGTTTGGAGGGTAGGGTAGCTGGTGAACTTATTCACGCAAGAGGCTTCCCATCCCAGCCTCAGGTTGGCAACACACCATTTCAATACAATTAAAACTTTTGTTTTGTAACAACTTTTAAACACACATATACGGCAAATAAATAATTTTCATTTCATTTCATTTCATTTCCACCTTTGGTGTTTGTAGGCGACGTGTGTTTCTAACCATCAGGAAATCCGTCTGCTTGTTTGCCTTTTAATATCAAATATAAAGAGTTCAGAGATTACAGCCAATAATATTTATAACAAAGTTCACCAGGTCAGCTAGTATTTTATATATAAAATATTTCTAGAATGAAAATATGGCAAAAATTCACAAAAAGAAGTTTTTTATTTTTTAACTCTCAATCTCACGTAAGATAAGAGGAATGGGGAGGAAGGGGTCAAAAATGGTGCCTCAAGTAATTTATAGACGCCCCCTACATCGTCCATTGATGGGATAAGACAACGAACAGGCACACGGGTCTCCTGATGGTAAGAGACAACCGTTGCTTATAGACACCATCGATGTTGTAGGTGCGCCGCTGCCCTGTGGTCGGGCTGTTAGACCTTATGTGCAAGTCTACCGACTACTCTACCCTCCGGATCGGGACACGACAATATCATGATGGCAGCAGGAATAGGTAAGAGCGGTGGATCCCGACGTGTAGATGGAATGCTACACAAGTACAGACCATCACGAGGAAAATTTATTATCGATATATGTCCATGCTAGGTCGAGAGTGGTGGTTTACCATAATAACCAACCTTCAAACACGTCGATCCTCATTAAAGCGCTAATTAGGATTCTGGGCCGAAGTTTCTACGTAGGCCTTTCATTATAATCTCATATTATATTCAAATTATTATGTCAGGGAATAGACACTTGATTGTAGTATCAAATTAAAGCTTACTTCAAAGAACCCTAACTTTTTTGTTAATCTATCAAAAACTGAGCTTTTGTACGTCCTAGCCGTTCCGGAAAATTTAATACAGAAAATACATTTCTAGAACAAAATAATGCATATTCAATTGAGACGCGTACCATTTCCGATGACCTAATAACATCTTTCCCAACAATCAATAGATGTCGCTATGCATATATAGAGAGCGGTATATGGTACGGCTTAACAAAAAACATTATTTTATATGGGAACCCCCTTAAATATTAACTTTGTTGTCTTAAGTATTTGTTTTATAGCGTCAACAAAAATAAAATTATCTGTAAAAATTACAACTTTTTAGTGACACGGTTGATGAGACAGACAGACATGTAAAGCCTGGTGACAGGCAGACAGACAGACAGACAGACAGACGGACAGCGGAGTTAGTAATAGGCCGCGTTATTACCTTATGGGTATTAACCCCAGCAAATGACATTGACCATAGAACCTGATCTATTGATATGTTGTCCCTCTGAGGCACGCAGCAATACTGCCCTAAGTACCCCCCTAACTCCTTAGTGCCATATAAAAAGTAAAATGTATGCTGGCACCAGCATACATACTTTAACAAAATGCCGGTTCGTGTTTAAAAATATACGCATACAAGCAAATTTTAAACTTAATTAGTCATGTAAATGCTCACATCGCGCTGAGCGTCGCTAGAATAGTAATAGTGACGCAGCGATATAAATAGTTGTCTCTATAAGTAGTTTTAAGCTCCTGAGAATATTATTTTATTAATAGCTCGCGATTTTGTCCGTGTTTTTTTTTTATAGATGATAAATATAAATATAAATAAATATTACTGCACAAATTACACAAATTTACCTAACCCCAAAGTAAGCAAATTATATGCTTGTGTTATGGGTGTCAGACAACGATACTAATACAAAGAAATACTTAAATAGATACAAGAATAAATTTAATAAACACCCAGACCCGGAAATACAAACAACTATGTTCATCACACAAATGCCTGTCCCCGTCGGGAATCGAACCCGAGCCTCGCGTCGATGTCGATGCGGTCAGGCGTGTACGCTAGCCACTCGACCAACGAGGCGGTCTATCTATAAATGTAGAGGCTATCTATAAAAATATTAGATTCAAAAATCTGTTTGTTTGTCTTCCAATTCCAAAAAAAAACAACTGAACAAGATAGGAAACAAGCGCTGCCAAAACCATACAACGCCCTCTCTAAAATGTTAGATTCAAAGATCTGTTTGTTTGTCTTCCAATTCCATAAACACAACTAGACGAAATAGGGAACAATTTCTACCAAAATCAAACAACTCTCTATATGAAAATGGTAAATCCAAAAATCTGTTTGTTTTTCTTCCAATTCTATGAAAACAACTAAACAAAATAAGAAACAATTTCTATCAAAATCAAAAAACTCCTTATCAGAAAATATCAGATCCAAAAATCTATTTGTATTTCTTCCAATTCCATAAAAACAACTGAACAAGATAGGGAACAAGCGCTGCCAAAACCAAGCAAGTCCTTATTTGAAAATGTTAACTCCTTTAGAGAATATCGAAACAGGATTTTAAGTTAGAACATCGCCAGTCGTGTGTCCTAACACTTTACGAGTGTGCAGATAAGATCGGAGATCCTCCGAGCCAGCAAATTGCTTTGCCCTTGGGCATTTCCCGACTAGTAGTAAAAGAAACGAATGGGTTTTCTTTAATTTAAGATTTTTTGTCAGAGTCCACACGCTCATCTACACAAATAAATAAAAATTGAGTGTCTATAAGGAATAATAAAATATAATTTTCGTCTATCTGTCTATTTATTCCCGCTACTCTCTGAAACGACTGGACCAAGTTTGATGAATTTTCACCGGCAGGCAGCCGATATAATGAATAACTTAGGCTACTTTTATTAAGTTAAATTCACGAATTAAGTCGCGGTTACGTAGGTAAACGTTAAATAAACTTCGGAATTATTGAATATATTACAAAATGTTATAATTAAAACGCAAAAAAAAATGAAACGTCAATTTCCATATCAGATGACAGAATTAGAATACAACAAGACAAATACATACATTTAATACATACACCAGTCACAGGAGAGCGACGCACCCACAACATTTACGGTGTCCATAGGTATGTTGTCTCTTACAATCAGGAGAGCCTTCTGCTTGTTTCCATAAAAAAAAAACCTTTTGAAACCAAATACCAATCAAAGTTCCCATGAAACAGTCACTCTCGATCCCTTCAAACTCCTTCACCTAAAAATTACGTTACCTAAACACACACAGGCTTTCCCATTTATAATTTATTTTAATATTTAGTATGTCTGTAGTAATAATATATGCAATGGAGAAACTGTCTTACTTATACGTTGTACTTAGAACCCCGGATAAGATCATTATTCTACTCGATAAATGACCCGCTGCTACATTTTGTCCACTAATGGCTTCTAAGAAGATCTTAACTTGCTTCAGTCACATGTAATAAATTACACTTTCGCGAAAAGGAACTGGAATCTTTCAGTAAATAATCTTCTGAAAATAAAAAAGTACCTTCACGCTTATTATCCCCAAATGGGTAGGAAGAGGTGTGCTAGTATATCCACGGCTCGAAAATCCAGTATATAAACATCCACGATTAACCAAGGTACTAGAGCCCATGATGTGATAGGTGGTAAGGATATCACCACTTCCGGCACATTCCAATCCCGAGCAATGTAATGCTCACTCAGAATAATCTGAAAAACATTTAAGAAAAGTTACCCGACCTGGGAATTGAACCCGGGACCCTACGCGGCTAGCGGTCTTATCAGGAGTCAGCCATACCGTTACATCACAGAGGCTGAAAATAAATATTTTTTATGTTATAGGATAGACAAACAGATTGATTTACTGATGGTAAACATATATCAGTATGTACTTAAGAAAATTGTCACTTTCATATCCTTGAAATTCTAGACAGAGGTAAACCACCCACAATCAGCTTACGATATTAGGTTGGCACGACGTCCCGGGTTTGATTCCCGGGTAAAACTTGTTTTTTTTAGGTTATTTTTTTATGGGATAAGACAGCAAACATGCTCACGGGTCTCCTGATGGTAAGAGATACCTGTGGTCTATAGATACCATAGATGTTGTAGCGTACCTACAGCATGCCGTGTGGTCGGGCGGTTAGACCTTATGCGCAATTCTACCGGCTACCCTACCTTCCGGACTGGAACACGATAATGGCGGCAGGAATAGGATACCTTCCCGGACGAGTTGCTACATAGCATTCTACCTAGGGATTGCAATCCGGATTCTTCGAAATTCGAAAATGACTGGAAAATCCGGATTTTTTGGAGTTTCAAAAATCCGGATTTTACGTTTTGGAATTCGCTTTTTTCGAATTTAAGAATATTGCAACTTTTTTCAACTAGGATTACTGTTTTTCAAAAATTTGTTTTCATTTATGGCAATAAACCATTCAAACCGTCACTGACGCAACACAGTTCCGTGCATGCCCATATAAGGCAATAATTCGAACGATGACGCGACCCCCGCCAGTGCGCTTGCGCCTCGTGACGTCACTATACTAGAAATTTCCAAGTTCCAGTCGAGCGAAAAGCGTCAACGCGGCAAGTCCTGTTGGCGGTGGTTTATCCGAGTATTGTGTCTAACGTGCGCGCGTGTAAACGAAGTAAAAGTAAGTACATAATTCTTTAACATATTGAAGCCACGCATTATCTTTGTGGATAAGAACAACTTTATTTATTAACTCTATAACTAACTCCGCGATTATCGAAAATTTTATAAAATACATCAAGTTACTAACCACAGCAATTTTAATTTGTGAATAAACTTTGCTTGACATTTTATTGTTTTTTTTTAATTACAGTTCCCTTCGGCGAGATATGGATTTTATAGACTATACCAAAATGTCACGAGACAAGTCTAGTGTATGGCATCACTTTTTAAGATCTACTAATGGACAACAGGCAAAATGCAAATATTGTCATAACATTTTGAAAATAAGTGGAAGTACATCAACATTACACAGTCACTTACTTAAGAAGCATTCAATTAATTTAAAAAGTGGCGTTTGTGTAAATGATAGTTCTCATGACAAAGCTGTCAATGAATCGTCCCTAACTTTAAGTAGCAAAACTTGTAATGTACTAAGTAAAAAACAAAAAATTACTGACTATTATGAGGGCAAAGAATCTTTAAATTACGTTATTTCAAGAATGGTGGTTTTAGATGGAATACCAATGAAATTATTTTGTTCTTCGGCTGATCTCCGAAAGTTGTTGGAAAAAAATTATAAGGAAAATATTCCAAAGTCTCCCAACACAATTAAAAAAATTTTAACGGGCATATGCGACAAAGAGCGCGACACTTTAAAAGGCGAGATTGAAGGTGTCAAAAGAAAAAATATAAAATTTGCGTTAACGTTGGATGAGTGGACATCTCTAAAGTCCCATAGATATTTGAATCTGAATATCCATTTTCAAAATGACTGTGGTGAAAATGTTTTCAAAAATCTCGGATTAGTTAGAATCATAGGATCAATCTGTATATGTATGTAATAGGCCTCTGTCTGAACAAAGATGTCGTTGGATTAACAACTGATGGCGCGGCAGTAATGGTGAAACTTGGACGTATAATGCCGGCTCCATTTCACCAAATTTGCTACGCTCACGCTGTACAGCTAGCTATACAAGATGTTTTGTATAAAAATGATCCACAACCAGATACACACAGAGAAACTGAAATTTTATCATCGGATTCCGACTCTGAAGAAGATTTAGATGAAGGCGGTTTTGGTATTGATAACTCAAGAGAACGTGGACAGTTAAATAATGAATATAAAAAAGTAATAAAAAAAGTTAGATCAGTGGTAAAAATATTTAAAAACTCGCCGACAAAAAACGACGCTACACTTCAAAAGTATGTCCAAATTGACATTGGCAAAGAGCTGCAGCTCCTTTTAGATTGCAAGACTCGATGGAGCAGTCTATCAACAATGTTAGAACGATTTATAAAATTAAAATTGTGTATTCAGAAGGCACTGATTGACATAAAATCTACAATTTCATTCACTGATATAGAGATGTTGGCGATTGAAAATCTATACACTTGCTTGGATATGGTAAAAACCACGGTTGAAGTGCTTTGCCGTAGAGATACAACCATTTTAACAGCCGACACGGCTTTAAAGTTTTTGATAAAATCCCTTGAAAACCAAGATATGGTAACTTCGAAGAAATTGGCAGAATCTTTAAAAAATAGAATAAAAGAAAGACGCTTACATGCTGTCGTTGGCGCAATAGAATATCTTCACAATCCTCAAAAATTTCTAAACGGAACAGAAGAAGACGAAGACACTTTCAAAAAACCGACATACGAAGAATTAAAAAAAGTAATATGTCGGGCTGTAGCCATGGATATTGACAACTGCACAATTACTGCGATTAACACAAACTCTTCGTCAGAAAATATACAAGTATCGGATTCTGAAAGGTCAGTCAGTTTCAAAGAGCAGCTAAACCGCCAACTGTGTCTTACGAAAGAGGCAAGCGTTAGTAGTCAGCGGCAGAGTTCATTAAATGATACAACTGATTTGCCTTCACTAATACACATAGAAATGGCGTTGTTTGAAAATGGTGGTGGTTGTGGAGACCACTTAAAAAAGGCTTTGGCCAGATTGTTGGTCATACCACCAACCAGTGTTGAGCCTGAAAGGGCATTCTCCGCTGCTGGGTGGTTCTGCAGTAAACTGAGATCACGTTTAAATGACGATACGTTGGACGCTTTTATGTTTTTGAGGTCTCAGTTTATGCAATTGAATAAATAATATATTATATAACATTTATTTTTTTAAGATTTATTAAAGAAAGAAGTTATCTAAATGTTGTTAATTAATGTTAATTTTATGTTCTGTTATATTTTTCGTTTGATGTTACTTAATTTCATTATATTTTCAACTTGTGATTCAAAAAAAAAATAGTAAAAACGAATCCAAATCATACTAGGGGCAGGGTGTCTGATGATGATTATTAAGTTTTTAAGTTTATTTTATTATGTTTTAATTTCTAAAATACTCCAATAAATATGTGTTATTAAACAATTTATGGCAATTTCTTTTACATCTAAATTTTTTTCCACATGTTTAAAAATTCGAAAAATCCGGATAATCCGGACTGGCGTGTGCGTTTGGGATACAAATCCGGATTTTGAGAAAATCCGGATTTTGCGTTCTCTAATTCTACCACTAGCGGTCATGTTGCAAGTGACCCAGTTAACCTATGCTCGTTTCTTAAGAGCTGCCTGATAGGAAGGCGATTGGTCGATTGGTTGGACATCTAATTACAACCACCTAATAATATCAAACAAGAGTATTATAAGGGTGGCAATAACGGTATATAAAATCTCTTTACATAGGAAACATTAAAAAAAATTTGGAATTGGACAGAAAATCAGAAAGCGATACGACACACTGAGCATTTTGTAAGGCGTTTCCGTCTTGCGATTACCATCTGCTCGCCATTCAGGTGTCGTCGCTGCATTCAGAGCCAATAAAATATAATTTTACTTGAATCATATTAGATATACCTTTCGAGATTCTACAACCAGAATGTTTGCATTAAATGTTTCGAAATCATCTTTAATTTTTAGAGTTCCGTAATCAAAGTGTAAAAAATGGTATAAATTATTAAGATTTCGCCGGTTTTTTATGAATGTCTAATTAGTTGCTAAGCGACATGGCTATTTTACAACTTCACGAAACTTTTTGGGCGAGCATACTTCTTTTGTTTGATTTCTCAGTCTGAGAAATCATTGTTTAACTCTATGAGATTATCTACAACGTCCCTGGACTGTCTCCCGGGAAACCAAACTGACGGTGACGGCGTACTGTTGTGTGTATGTTGGAGTGGGAATTTTATAGGAGATTGGCGTTTGTAGCCGGTGTAGGATCGTCGTGATCCGTGAAGACGTGAGCCTCCGCTGTCTGTTTGTCATCAGGCTGTATCTCATACACCGAAAAATAGACAGTTGAAATTTTCAAATAGAGAAATATAAAATAAAGTACCTATGTGTTTTAACGGGCTCCCATACAATGAACGACCTGAGCCGTCCAATAGATCGCTATTCATGTTATCCTTAGTAAATATAATGAATAATATCTCAAAATATCTAGTTACATATTTACTTCAAAATAAGCGAAATGAAGTTGTATGTCAAAAACGTGATTTTCTTAGCTGTTTTTACAGACAATAAATATGATACCCTTTGTGCGTGAGTCCAACTCGCTCTTAGCCGGCTTACATAAATATGTAAAAGAGTCTTACATACAACAAACGTAATTTGTTGTCGTTTTTTTAAGATAATTGTAAGGAACCCTTCATTCGCAATTCCAAATCGTACTTGTTCAATTCCTAAATGGTATCAGTTTAAAAATGCCGTCACTTGTAATTTTTTCCACATAGATCTCATGCGAAGTTAAAAATACCTTCGGGAGAGAAACGCCACATATTAGGGTAGTTGGTGGTGGTTTTCAACAACTCGTAAATTTTAATTGGACATTTTTCGAATTTTTAATTGATTTCATTAATTCATTAATAGTTTAATGCACTGTTCAAGACAACTGTAATGAAAACGAATGGCAGTTGATTTGTGTGCGTTCTCTGCCTTTGTTGTCAACCGGCTTAAAAAAAGGTCTGGGTGTTTGTTAAATTTATTCTGGTATCTATTTAAGTATTTCTATGTATTAGTATCGTTGTCTAACACCCATGACACAAGCATTTAATTTGCTTACTTTGGGGTTAGATCAATTTGTATGATTTGTCCTGTAATATTTATTCATTTATTAAACGAAAACACGATTAATGGCAGTTTTGAATAACCTATCAACGATAAGAGATAGGGCTTCCGTAACCAGGCAACCACTGTTATTTATAAAAATAATTTAGCAACAAAACACTAGTAAGCCTAAGATTGGTTATTGTAAACGACCATAATACGACATTTTCTGAAAATTCTAAATACAAAATTTCAACAAAATCATTCTAGCCTAAAAATATATAGCTACCCACAACCAATATCTATGGTGTCTATACGTCACGGTTGTCTCTTACCATCTGGAGATATGGTATTATGATCATTAAGTGGTCGGGCTTTTGACCAATCGCCCGGTTTGATACTGGTGTAATAATAAGTGTTGCTGTGATTATTAGATATCGTCGCCATATCCTCTCGCATTGCGAAGATCCGGAGAAAAAAACTCAGCAAGCTTGTCTTTTTGAACTTGTTTATAGTGATTAATACCAAGCAAAATCCTTATAAGTATACTATTATTAACTAGCTGTCCCGGCGAACTTATCGCCTGCACTATGAATAATAGAAGTGATGAACGATTCCCAGATCCACCCAATATGAATACCAAATTTCATAACAATTTAACGGGATAAAAGTATCCTATGTTCGTTTTCTAATTCTAACCTTCCCATTTTTTAGCTCATTTGCGTCATCATCTGTGAAAATTTCAACTATGTAGCTGTCACAGTTCACGAGATACAACAGCCTGGTGACAGACAGACAGATATACAGACGGACAGACAGACAGCTGAGTTTTAGTAATAGGATTCTAGTTTTAATCTGGGTATGGAACCCAAAAAGCTGCCAATTGCGAGTTACCTTCGCACAGGAAGTATCCCAAACTTCTACTTCTCGAGCATTAAAATACGAAAAATTGTTCGTATAAAACCTGGAGTACTTATGAAAGCTCTAGAAGCTGCGTATTCCCTATAGACACAGACTGGATAGAATGACTCACTGTGATTTTTTCCTCGCACAAACAAGGAACAAAAACAAGGTTTATTACACATTCATTGGGTTCTAAATGTCTTATACTAGTGATAAATAAGACATGACAGATTGAGGCCCCAGGCGTCTGCGATAACATTCTGATAATATGCCTCCATTGTTATTGATTGTATGGATGGCCAATCGAGAGTGAACTTATGCAATTGTGTACGACTCGGTTTATTGAATAAGACAGCTCTATAAAAGTAAAATGAAGAATGTCCGACCTGAAATCGAGAACACTTATGAATACGTCAAATAATTTATGTTTATTGGTTGAGTTATTTATTATTCGCAGTTTAAGTACTCGCCGAATATCACCGGTCATCGATTTTAATGAAATCAGAGGGATATACTGTCTAGACCAGAGTTCCCCAAACTCTGTTGTGTCGAAGACACCTTGCCATGTTTTTCTGTGCCTATAGACTTGGGTACTTACCTGATATTACATTTACTGTAAATTTCTAATTGTAATGAAGTTTAGTGTTAAAAACTTAAAGTAAAAACACATGTTAAATTATACATTTATATTTGAATTTAAATTAAAACTAATCTAAATTAAAATATATATATACATATATAATATTTTTTTTCCTTCATAGGTAGGTACTTTTATAAATAATGTATATGTTTTGATATTATAAGATAGTATGATAAAATTAAATAGGTACTATCAGTGTATGTGTTGAGACCCACTATCGTGGACCCCCGTTTTTATTTCATGGACCCACAAATTTTTTTCGCTGACGTAGACCCCTTGCAGGTTGTCATAGACCCCTAGGGGTCGATATAGACCACTTTGGAAATCACTAGTCTAGACAGACTTGGATAAGTTTACCCACAATTCTTTTCTCAATTTTTAATCCTCTTTCGTCTTAGCGTCCTGGCTCATCCCGTATTATATCAGAGGATATCGGGATCGGCTACGTAATGTAGGTTTTATTTAAAGGTAAATTATTATTTAAGGTACCACCTTCACGCGTGGTGCTTTTCAACCGTGCGTTTCTAAAGGCATTTTTTGCCTCGCACTATTATTTAGAACGAATTATCAGCGGCAATATTCCCAAACGGATGTGACTTAGGAACCTTCAAGAAAAGAGCATACCTACTCATTCTTAAAAGGTCGGCAACGCATCTATGATATTTCTGGTGTTGCGGGTGTTCGTGGGCGGCGGTGACAATTTGCAATCAGGCACAGCAATCAGGTAACCCACTTGCTCGTTTGCCTCCTCTTCTATAAAAAAAAGTTCTTACTACCATCGTATTCCCGGATAATACGCGAGCTATTTGGTCGTGGAATGCTTACATCCATCCACTGTAGCAAAGTATATATGTATATGTGTGTGTTTTTATTTAAAATTACCTGTGCCCGCGACTTATTTCATTTATTTATTTTATACATTCAATTTAATTTATAAAACTCTCAATAAAACTAGCTTAAACCGTTTTTTGTTACATCAGCTGTCTGCCAGTGAAAGTCCCGTCAAAAAAACAAACAGACAGACAAAAATTCTAAAAATGATGATTTGATATATGTATTTACTTTACACTTAATAAAAAGCAGTTATTTTAATATTACATACAGACACTTCAATTTTATTTATTTGTACTTATAGATGCCAATTATTATTATAAAGATTCAGCATTTGTGATGTGTAATAAATTATTACTATTAATAATAATATTCTATACTAGCGACCCGTCCCAGGTTCGCACGGTATACTTTTCATGTTACATACATAAAAACCTTCCTCTTTAATCACTCCATCTATTTAAAAAACCGCATCAAAATCTAAATATAGTATATGTCTATCTAAGTATAGCATACATAGGGACGGACAGAGAAAGTGACTTTGTTTTATAATATGTAGTAAAGTACAAGTTTAATTCATTATCTATGATTGTTTAAAGTCCACTCGGTTGAGTAAGCATGCGGCATTGTACAAAGGAGACAGTTTGAGGCCCTTATTGTTAAATTGTCGACATCAAATTGGAATAGCTCGAGATAGTGACGTACCAAATTGTTTGCACTGTTTGCGGATATTTTATAGGTTTATTTTTCCT
>DVZL01001450.1:0-17715 GCA_018236625.1 Lasaia peninsularis
TGAGCCCAGGTTAGAGGGCAGGAGTGAGCCCAGGTTAGAGGGCAGGAGTGAGCCCAGGTTAGAGGGCAGGAGTGAGCCCAGGTTAGAGGGCAGGAGTGAGCATAGGTGTGTTACGACTATAAAAATTTTAAAATGAAAAAAATCTAAGAAAGTACTGCCCTCTTGTGGGCGTGGAGGAAATATTTTACGACAATCCCTACGAAAGTCCTCTTTAATACCACTAGATGTCAGTGCTGCGTTGATTAAAAAAAATACACCAAAAGTAATATACTTATAGATCGAAAAATGATAAAAAAAATTGAAATAGGTATTAATTTTATGTTTATATCATTTAATTTTTGGTTTTTTACTTTTATTTAATCTGTAGTTTTGAGAGTCGTCTAAATTATCTACTTTAGGATGAAAATATATGGTGTTGCCATTTTAGCATATAATTTTAAGTTTAGCATTTTTCTCATTAGTATGTAAAATTTATTTTATCGATACTATTTTAATATTTTCTACCTGCTGTAAATATTTTAAAAGAATGTAATGACTTAATAATTTGCCAAAATAATTTTATTGTACACTTTAACTCCTAATTTCCGTTGCATCTGCAATCCAAATGAATATAGCGTCAGGCCGTTCATCATTATTTTACATCACAAGACAAGTTAAGTAAAACTTTGTGAAAATTATTTATAACCAAAGTCCAATAAAACTATACTGTGTATTTTTTTAATGATAATTAATATGTAGGCATTTGACCACCATCTCATCTGTTGTGAACTCATTTGCAACGATGCAGCCACAGTTAGAGCATGCTTGTCTTCACTCGAGCCTTAAAGATGGCTTGGTTATAATGCTCCGGGAATACACTCGGAGACAGCTAATTCCATTCCTTAGCCATTCGCATAAGAAAAGATGAACCGAATCGCTTTGTGTAGATAGATGAAATATCTACCATATAAGTATTACAATATTTTTTGTAGGTAACATAACTTCAGTAACTATATCTTCAAACTTAAGTCAAGCAATTTAGTCATTACAATAATTTATTTCTTTCGTAGACCTACTTAATAAGTAGTGAAATTTTGAGGAAACAAACATCAAAACAGCTAACTGATTTGAGAATAACCTCTTTTTTGTATAGTTTGTTCACAATAATTGAGCTATTGGTGTTCAACCGTAGTTTAATGCCAAAAGTTGAATTACCTGTTTTATTTATCTTTTGCCATACTTAAAAAAAACAACAAAGAAGAAAATAATGTGATGAAAACTTCATTTTACGTCTTTTTTTATAATATTGGAAGGCAATATCATAAAAAAGACGGATTTCTGATGGTAAAAAATTCACGCCACCCAAAGGTGCGTTGCCAGCCTAAGGCCGGAATGTTAGGCCAAACCGGAAAAAGTCAACGGCAAGCACTGACGTAAATACTGTATAAAAAAACACGTAAAATATAAAATAAACTTTTGCAAAAAAACATGGAACAATTACCCTTCCATCAATGAGTGAGTGTGGTGGAAAATAATAATTAATGTAACATTCATTACATTTTAATTAAAAAAAACCTTCGTTTTAATTTTGTTGAAAATGATCCGGTAATTTAAAAAAAACGGTCCAATAATTTACAAAGGTGTTTCCTTAATTGATGTTGTTTTTTGAAAAGGTATCGTCAATATTAAAAAATAACGACGGTGACAAGAGTCTCTGAAACCGACGTGTTTGTATGTGAAGAGTAATGAATTTAGAGGAAGCTAGGCGAGTAGGTATACGTAGGAATAGTGATACTTGGCACATGATACTTTGCCCACTCGTAGTAACTTAGCTTGAAAATATAAATGTATGTGCCTTTTTAAAATCTAACAATAATTATTTTGCATTTAAAAAAAATAGTGTCTGTTTTTTCACTTAAGAGTTAGCATATTTCTCAAATATAAAACGGCAACACTGAACTCAAAACTACCACGAGGTGCGGACGTTATTTTCGAACTTTGTTTCGAACTTTCCTGGTGTTTGTGTTTGCGATACGTGTGCTGTTTTTAAAATCTTTGACGACTTGCTTTTCTTACTGGACTCCTGATTTATCTTTCTCGAACGATTTTACCCGGCTACGCTTATTGGTTTATGTTTCTTCTCACCTACGACTTACCTGGCTTGAACATCGGACACCGCTTTTTTCTTTGTAATTAAGGAACAATGCCTAAAAAATCGGAACTCATCTGTTATTTCGGATGCATCATAGATGGTAAGTTACTAAATTTGCTCATTTTTAGTTAAAAGTTAGGAGTTGAATTTTCTTCAATTTCAACTGAATTGTTAATGTTGCAGGTCCCATACATAGATTCCCCAAGTGGGTGTATCCCCACGAGGAGAAGTTTAATGCTTGGAAAGCAGTTTTAAGCCCATTAACCCAAGAAAAGGGCAATGAATATATTTATAATAATATTCGCTTCTGTTACCGCCATTTTGAAACCTATTTTCAATTATCAAGTAATCAACTAACAAGAAATGCTGTTCCCACTTTAAATTTAGGTTAGTAATAAACACATATTTTCGTCTTATAATATAAATAAACCAATGGTAAGTGAATGTAGTGCAGTGCATGGCGGCAAAATATCGGTTTTGCAATTTGCAGTCTTAATGTATTCACACAAAATTCCTATAAACTGTGAATGAAGTTCACATTGTGGGCAGGTAAAGTGATAATTTTCGGCTCCGTTATTTAAATTTTACCCAAGTATCGCTTCAACCATAGAGTAATATAGTGATCTCTAATTAAAAGTGCTAAATATATAGGTGTTTATTTATTTATTTTATTACAGTACTACCTGAACATCTGCAAAACCAAGCAACCCCTGGCAGTTCAAGATCTATCATTGAGTATTCTGATCCTGTACCTGTTCCTATGAGTACACCTGCTACTACACAATCACTAACTGTAACTTCTGCTATAAAACAAAATTATGGTTAGTTTTGTGATTACTTATCCCTGTATTTGTATCATAATGGTGCTGTATAAGTTGTTCTTGTACTTAAATGATAAATGTATGTTTCAGATACAATGTGTCTAGCGAAAAACAGACGAGGAGATAAGTCTCTACCAACTCAACATTTGTCCTACAAATTTCAGTGCAAGTCGAGAGGTAATAATAAACAATTTGACATTTTTACTAACTATAAATACACTAATACTGGTATCTACATTAGAAAATCTTGTATGATTGTTATAAAAGTAGATTTTCTAAAAAAAATATTTTTATCTCCAAACTGGTCCAGATTCAAATACGTAATACTGGGGTCAAAATGGTAGCAAATGACCTCCCCTACAACCCCTTAAAAGGGTCCGGTCCAATTACCAATAACCCTTATAATTAATGTTAAATTAACTGTCTGTCTGAAGTCTGTTACCTCTTCATGGCCAAATTCATGCTAGGCCGATAAAATTTGATATAGAATAACTATATATAAACTTGATATAGAATAGATATATATTACAAATAGATATATTTAACGGACATAGGATACGGTTTTTAAACTCCCATTTTTTCAATTTTAATAGGTATTAACTTTTTTTCATCAGTCAGTCAATTAATTTATAAAGCATGAAATATACAGTGCATAAAAATATGAAATATGTGCGTTAAATAAAACTCATTAATGTTTTTAATGACTTAAGTATAATATATGACCAAGTTGTGGGGGCAATGGCAAATTTGTGATATGTGATCAAAGTATAATTGTATCAATTTTTGAACTTATATGAATATTCAATATATTTATTTATTTTTTCAGCACTTTTAAGAGAAATTAATACACTTAAAGGAAGAATTATAAGGCTTAGAAATAAATGCAGAAATCAAACAAAACAAATTAAAGTAGCAGAAAGAATTTCTAAATCAAAATCCTTTCTAAAAGTATTTGATAAAATGCCAGAACCAATCAAAATTTTTACAAATTTACAATTTAAACACACCAAGACACCCAAATCTAGAAAATATTCTTTAAAGGAAAAAATATTATCATTAACTATCATGAAACAAAGCCCCAAAGCTTATAACTTATTAAGGAAACTCTTTGTTCTTCCTTCTAAAAGAACACTCCAAAAACTTTTAAGTTACTTGGTTATTAAACCAGGTATCAATACCCATACACTCCACCATTTAAAGAAGTCTGTGGCAAAGTTACCAGTTGAGAAGAGACTTTGTTCTTTAATATTTGATGAGGTAGCTTTGTCACCTGGACTATATTATAATAAAACTTTGAAGGAGATTGTCGGTTTCGAAGATTATGGTACCAAAAAAACAACAAAGATTGCTGACCATGCCCTGGTACTTATGATAAAAAGTATTAAGGGAAACTTTAAACAACCCATTTGCTTTACGTTTTGTCAAAGCTCGACAAAAAAAGAGGAATTAAAAGTAATAATTAAAGAAACTATCAAAGCTGTGACAGCCACTGGATTAGAAATTGTTTGCACTGTTTGTGACCAGTCATCAAGCAATGTCAGCACAATAAAAAGTTTGCTTGATGACACGAAATCTTCATACTTACAACAGGGAAAAGAATATACAAGCAATAGTTTTGAATTAGAAAATATGAAAATTTTTCCTATATACGACCCACCACACCTTCTCAAAGGTATACGTAACAATTTGCTAACAAAAAATTTGCGTTACATAGAAAATGGGATTGTAAAAATTGCTAAATGGGAACATATTTTATTATTTGTTGAAAAAGATGTGGAAAATAATGAACTCCGGCTGGCTAATAAATTGACCGAATTCCATTATGTTAAAGAAAAAATTCCCAAGATGAAAGTGAAATATGCCACACAAATATTTAGCCAACGCTTGGCAGCAGCCCTTAAATTTTGTGCAAGTAAGTTTTAACTGTATATTACTTTACTAATTGTGTATGTTAAATAGATGGGGATTTCTGATCTATATTATGTTTCCAACTTTAAACTTACAAAAGGTTTGGAAGATCTTAATAAAAAAGTCCTTTTTAATGAATAAGGCAAACAAGCAGACAGATTATGAAATTATTTGATCTGAACGGATTTCCCATTAAATATAGACACCTAAAGTGGTAATGGTGTATTGGAGGATACACCAATACCCTATTGAGTATATACATATATATATATTTTACATACGTTAAAGCTTAAAAAAAATAATTATTTTCAGGATATGAACTCATTCCCAAGGAGTGTACTGACACTGCGGATGCTTTATTCATCTTTGATAAGTTGTTTGACTCCTTCAATGGAAGTAATTATAAAGAAAATAAAAAAATGTATAGAATGTGTTTAAAAAATAATTCTCCACATTTTAAATTATGGGAGGACCTGCTACCTATTTTAAGGTCAATGGGCTTTGAGACCAAAAAGAAAGATGGGACTACCACTTACCAAAAAGTCCCATCTATAATTAATTTTATAAATAATATTAATGTATACAAAGAAATGTGGACGTACTTGAACCAACAGCATAAAATTACAAGTCTTTTAACAAGAGCAATAAATCAAGATCCCTTAGAAAACTTTTTTTGCAAAATAAGGAGCAATGGAGTAAGAAATGTAAACCCAACATGTGATCATTTTATAAATGTTTTTAAAACTTTGTTAGTTAATAATTTTGCCACCCCTCACTCTGTAAATGCTAACTGTGAAGAAGATGAATGTAGTTTACTGCAAAGTATGGAATTTTTTTTAAGAAAAGAGTCGTGTACTGTTGAAAGCTCTCATGATATTGAAGTCGTAGAAATAAGCAATTTACTGCAAGAATTAGAGACTACAACCCAGCCTAACCTTGAAAATTTAATACATAATCACACAAAAAAATATGTGGCGGGTTGGGTATTGAAAAAAATAAAAGGAAATATTTTTAAGAGCTGTTCCACATGCAAAAACTCCTTAATATCTGTAGAACACCAAAAATCGATATATACTTATGAAAGGGACTATACAAAAAAATTATTGTGTTACCCATCAGAAGATTTTGAAATCTTGGTAAAAGATTTAATATATATTACTTCCAAGTGCATTCAGGAGTCACCAGAGTCTCGTCAATTACATAATAAAATTGTATTTAATGCAGACGTTTTCTGCGACTTCAAAATTGTCATGGCATGTGAAATACACGGCTCTTCCTTAAAAAAATATATGATTCCATTAATATTAAATTTTATTCTTCATAGTTGGTGTGGAGGGGTTAACAAAATATTAAATGGAAAATTGACTAAATTTAATACTAACGACAAAATTAAGGCTCAAGCTTATTTATACCAAAAAAGGCATGCAAAATATAAAAAAAAATAAAACTAGGTACATAATTCTTTGTTTTATTTTTGAACTAATATTAAATAATCCAGTGTCACAGAGTATAATATTTGAGATCACACAGTATGTATAATAAAGTATATAAGTATTTCCAGTGTACAATAATCTCATAATCACCATACTGAGCAGGCAGGCTGATGACTGCAGTTTATATTTGTTACGGCCTGTTCTGTCTCCTGGAGGCGCTGCTGCCCACCTCTTACCATAATCGTCGGATACCCACGGGCAGACATGGGTGATGCAATTCAACACTGCCAAACACTACACAGTTTGAGTTGGCAGTATAGTGGCGAGAAGACAACAGTTTACAATAAATATTTGTGTAATATATTTTAACTATTAATAGTAAATGAACAAAAATTAAACACACGGCAATAACAATCAATTGCAATACTTAGTAATAGCGCCATCTAGTACATTATTACCTTCAGTTATACATATATTGGTAATATCGCCATCTATGGTGAGTATCAAGATCTAAAATAAGATCAGTAATGCCATCTTCTGTGCGAGGGTGAAAAACTATTGAAAAGAAAGGTTGGTTTCGTATCTATCTTAATATATAGTGTATTATCTATGTTATCACCTATCAGCTGATCGGAATGTGTATTTAAATAACCAAAGTATTTTTATATTTAAATAAAATCCAGCAAAACTTAAACAAGAGAAAGTATGAAGGAACATTATGTTATAGTTTAATTTAAAACAACAATTCGCTCAGCAATGGCAGTATATGCAGCGCATTTGACGCGTACCTTGCAAGGGACTCCATCTGTATTCCAAGTTACTGCACAAGAAGCATTGGGGGCTACTGTTAAGCCAGCACTACGTAAACTTTTAGAGGTACTAATATTCTTTGATAGCTTCGTTGGTCTAGAGGTTAGCGTACACACACACGATACTAATGTATCCGAGATTAAAATGTAATGTATAGGTAGAATGCATAGCCGATAGGATACCTACTCATGATGATGACGATAAAATCATCTAGTCCAAGCTGTTACTAATGTAATATATTGTTATAAGTAATTCTAACTGTTACAAAAGTTATTTCATTTCTATTAAGAGATTTTATCTATTGTTTCTCTGGGAGTAACATAAATGTTTAAATTTTCAGTATTTAGCTGATGTTTACCCACATAAGTGTGGTTGGTGCCGTCACTGGTTTGATGAAATATACCTGTTGTTTGACTACACTCTACAGTACAACTACCTTACACACTATGGTGATTATAAGAAACTTCATGCTTAATACCTAGCAGTTTATAATGAATATCTTTTATTAATTACTAAAATAGTTTTCATGTATCTAAAAAGATGAGTTTTTTGTTTAACTTTAAAGCACTTATTTTCTAAAGAAACTGATTTGTTTTCTGTCTTTTCAAGGTTCTATTCTAATCTATCTAACATTCAATTCTTCAAGGTAGGCTATTTAAAAAGGCAAAGTATAGGTGTTTCTGTACCTACAGGAAACCGCTAATTATAATTGAATAAGTAAAACACTTTCAACATCGTTAAGTAAATGGTGAAAGTCTACTAACCCATTGTCTATCTGACACAAACTCCTTATTTTATTAGACTGCTTTCAATTACACTTAAGTAATTTTATTTCAGCTGCCTCATTCTCTGAATGTTTTTATGGCCTGCTTAGAGTGCCAATATCACCCAGTGGAGAATTTAATTCAGGGACTCGTTTACCCTATGCATTGGAAAATGGCTCCCTAGCACTTTTAGTGTTACTACCATATCTTAATGATAAATTAGAAAAGCTGATCGAAAAATGGAAAGATGATTTAGAATCAGGGAGACTAGGAAAGGTGAGATTTTGTTTATAGTAGTGTAGTATTAATAGTTTAAGTCACTGTTATAGAAAGTATCAGTTGGGGCAAGGCTATGTCAACTAACTAGGCAGATCGGGTCAAAAAACTCAGCAGGCTTGCCTATATACTTATGTTATAATATTTTTGGCTAACAAATTTGAGGAAGCAACTTAATGATTTCAGAGAGGGTGTCATTTATAAAAGTGTGAAACTTAATTGTCGCGTACCTACATCTTGCAAGTTGACTACTTATAATCCGTAGGTACTAATATTATAAATGCGAAAGTAACTCTGTCTGTCTGTCTTTCTGTTACGCTGTCACACCTAAACCATTGAACTGATTTTGATGAAATTTAGTACAGAGATAGAGTTTGATGAAATTTAATCCAAAAACAACTTAAGAGATTGTCACAAAATTTAACCGTAGGTAATATAGCTTATACATCAGAATAACACATATTACGTCTTTTAACAGACTACAATAAACAAAGGTTCCAAACCAAAAAAAACCGTAGACAAAGTCTCGGATGGAAAGCCAGTTGAATCGAACGTGTGCCCGAGTTGTAACACTAGAAACAAATCCGTACTAATAATATAAATGCGAATTGAAATATTAGAAATGGCGCTTTCACGCCTAAACCGATGAACCAATTTTAATAAAATTTAGTACAGAGTTAGAGTTGATCTTGAGGAAGGACATAGGCTACTTTTTAACCAACTACATTAAAAATATGGTATGTTTTTGCGCAATAAGTATTATAAGTCAGAAAAATGTCTGCCCTTTGAGAGTTGTCTGTGTTATTAATATAATTCACGCGGGCGGATAGCTAGTAATGAATAATTTGCTTAATTTTCAGAGTAAATCAGACCAAGCACGTAAAGCTGCCATAAGATTGTACTCAGTAATGTATTTTGTGCTTGAAGCCTGTAAGCTGATAATTTTATCTCGGTACCTGACTGGTGCAGGACAGGCACCATCTCTCAACCTGTACCTACTGGGACTCACTTTAAAAAATGCTCCCCCTGAAGAAGATAGTGAAATTTCGTGGAAGGAATGGTTTGGAAATATTACAAGCGGAGAGATGTAAGTATGTAGATACCTAAACTTCGATAGTGTTATTGAAAAGAGAAACAGATTATTCGTTTTTTTGACCTTTACGTGAACTTGCCCCAGAAGGAGTTGATCAATTTCTAATATATGTCATATCAAGAGTATACTAGTTCTCTGATATAAAATTACAAATTCATACAATCCTTGCATTAGCCCCTATCGTCATACCACTATAAGCATGAATGTTTCAAATCAAAAGAAATTGAAAAAATTTAATGTAATGTGAAAAAATGGGACACTAGCCTCCGACGGTCTAGTGGTTTGTGCTTCCTACTTCCATTTCAGTAGTAAGCCCACCATGTATCCATGACTTTTTCAAACAAGTAAATTTTCTGAGTACTCTAACGGTGAAGTAAAAAGGAATGGTATAAGTATGTTATGAAAATGAATCTTTAAATGTGTTGCCAAGTGCAAAACTTGATAAGAGCGACTGAAACATTTGGGTGATTGCTTTTTGTTGTATTTGAAGAAGTCTGAGGAAAGATCTTAAACAAGAAAAAATTTTTCAAGGAACCTAAGAAAAAGTACTTTAATTTATGACAATGTCAGGCAGTCCGATGTTCGCCGGGTCAGCTAGTAATAAATAATAATTATAATATTCTCCTAACGCCAGTGAGAGTTTTATTCATAAAGCCGATTTCAAGAATTTATTTAATTTAATTCAAACCGGAATCGACTAAGCCATAGTTAGTTAATTACACTGCTAAATTTGTGATTGGAGAAGATCAATCCCCGGATCAATCACCCACACACACGCAACATACGTCACCCTCTAATATCCCACATGTTTAGTTATGCATGTGGTGTTGAGCAGGGGCAGTGCGATTCGTTTCCCGGACGTGGCGCGCGCGCTGGGGCGGGCGAGCGCTTACGGGCTGTTCGGCGTGCAGCTGCTGCGGTGGTGGGCAGCACGAGCGCCCGCGCGGGCCGCGCTACCACCGCCACCGCCACCGCCGGTCCGTACACATTTCGAAAAAAAATCGTTTTCTTTTTTCGTTTAATTATTTTTGCCCAGTAGTCCTTGTGTTTTAAACGAATTAACATAAAACTATACAAATAAAAAAAATATTAAAACAACAGCTTTCTAATAAGTGCATTTGTATATTTACAAGGTACATATACCAAAACAACACTTTTGTACAACAATACAATAACAAACAACAATAGGTATTTGTTGTACCCGCTAATCTCTGAAACGGCTAGACCGATTTGACGGAACTTTCACAGGTAGACAGCTAATGTAACAAGTAACGACTTAGGCTACTTTTATTTTAGAAATGTATAAAATAAATTAATTTAATAAAAACGCGGACGACGTCGTGGGCACAACTAGTCATAAATAAAATCAACAAACGAGATCAATAGTGGCTAGGGTTGCCAACTCTCGAAACGCCCTTTTAGGGGGTAGACTGAAAAAGAATCATTAAGTAATTTTTAAATTTATATTTATTTTGTTTTCAAGCGGCATCTAATATTTTTCGGTCTTTAATCATAAATCTTCGTTTAATTTATTTTAAGTAAACTCTTTAACTTAAAATAAATTTAATAATTTTAAAATAATCGTTAAACTAAAGTTATACGTTTAAGTAGTTATATGATACATTTTTCCAATTAAATAAAAAGCAAAAGAGGCAAAACATTTTAGTCACGTCATATCAGACAGAACATAACTCGTACGATTTTCAATCGATCCAGAAGTAAATCGAACATCTATACCTAAAAATGTGTACAAACCAACCAGACCAAGAAAGACCGCCCGTAACAACATTTGGCCTGACTCAGGCCCGTAACCTCTACTCAATAAGGGCACAACAAACGGCGTGCATATATTTCCAGCGAGTAGTACAAGTTATAACATGTAAAGTTCCCGCGGCATCAACTCCCTTGTGTCCGCAGAAGGAGGAGCGAGCGGCGGCCCTGGCCAACGTGTGCCCCGTCTGCCTCCGGCCCTGGCGGGTGCCCACCGTGCTGCCCGTCTCAGGGTAAATATATTTAGTTTCTATAAGTTAACTAGCACGGTACGTATGGATAGTTAGAATCTTAACTTTATTTTAAAACAGATATCTTTAAGCGATCGAGCTGGCATTTAATGAACAAGTTTAATGTAATGAGTATCGAATAAAAGGAATTATATTTTTTTATTATATGATATGAGACAGCGACTAGCACACGGGTTTCGCCATGGTAAAAAACGACCGTCGCCTATAGACACTGTAGATGTCGCAGGTGCGCCGCCATGTGCAAGTAATTACCGAAAACAACACCGAGAAACGTACATAACAATAAATAAACAAATAACCAACAAATAACAAATATTACTGAACAAATTACACAGATTGATCTAACCCCAAAGTAAGCAATTAAATGCTTGTGTTATAGGTGTTAGACAACGATACTAATACATAGAAATACTTAAATAGATACAAGAATAAATTTAATAAACACCCAGACCTGAAAATACAAACATTTGTGTTCATCACACAAATGCCTGTCCCCGTCAGGAATCGAACCCGAGCCTCGCGGTTAGTCGATGCGGTTACGCGTGTACGCTAGCTACTCGGTCAACGAGACGGTGGATCATAAATAACGTTTAATATTAGTTTTGAAATATGTTTTATCTAGATCATGTTTGTGGAGGTCCATGTAACTTTATACCTTTACATTTGTCTTTCAATTATTTATTAGAGATATAAATGAAATATTCCAATTCCAATTTAGATCCTCATCATTCAACCCTAGGGGCTAGGTATCAAATTTGCTTCTGAATGGAAAATCATCGTTTCTTATACCGATCTAATATCAAAATAGTTAAATATTCTAAAAAAGTATTAAAATAGTGATACTGGTCACACTATGCAGGAGTAATGTATCAGCTGTAAAATGTCAATAAAATTGACATAAATTGATCAGCTGATAATTGACGTAGGATATTTACCTAACCATTTTTCCAAAGAAAATAATAAACTCCGGCAGAGGCAGCACCAATAACTTAGAAACAATAAAAATAAACTCAAAAATGTTAAGTTATAGCGGGACAAATAAACGCTGTTTTTTTAGATTTATTTACTATTACGTACCTACATAGGTACCTATTGAATAAAATTAGTCAATATTGGTGCCATTTTGTATAATTTTGTTTGGAAGTGCACAAGTGTTTCAATTCATGAAAAAAATAGTGTATTTACCATATAAGTATTTTCTCTATGCAGTTAAATCTCGCCTGATGAGCTTAGGTAGGTATAGATTCCATACCACCGCTTTATCTAAGACCCTGACATGACTATATGACCACTCATGACTATTTAAATTTGATGCAAATTAATTATACTTGACTAATGAGTATAAATGACCTATAATGACAGATGCTTGCACTCATGCTCAAAAATAAAATAAGATAAGAGTACAAAAATTATAAGTACTACCTAGATTACTTACATTGTTTCAAAATAAATAATAATTTAAGTTTTATCTATAGTAGAGATGCGACACATATATGGTATGCCGTCTACAAACTTATAATAATGCCTACAAAATTTCAAATTGCCCACAAATTTATGCTGCTAGCACCAACAACGTGAAGCGTACCTAGTGGTAATTATTTATTTGGAGTCTAAGATTAATAAAGTTCCAAATTTTTACTGTCAAGTGTGTGTATTTGTTAATATTTCATGTAAAAACTAAGTAGGTACCTACCTACTAAACGGATTATATCGAAATTTTAATCTAATTTATGTTTAGTATATAGGCCTAATTTTTTTACCGAGTATAATAAAGATAAGATATTATATTTAACGCGGTAAGCATTATAACATTAATAATTATAATACATGCATATTATAAAAAAACTCACGCGGGTGAAACTGCGAGCAGCTAGTTGCTAACTTATATTGCGGCGTACCTAAGGGCGGACTAAAACTTAGTTTTGTAAATTTGTTATTTTTTTTGTTAGGTTCATATATGTATATATACGACAGTAGCGTCACGTTTTCTTTATTTTGAAAAAAAATATATATTTATAAGAGAACATGTTATAGGTATAAAAACTAGCTGTTGCTCGCGGCATTCTCCGTATCTTAAAGCTATTAAGTGCTTTTGCGGGAATATGTTCACTATTAACTAAGTATTAAGTAAGTATCTACTGTGATAAAATTATTTGTATTAAATTTTTATTTTTTTTTTCAAAATTAGTTTATTATTACGGTGTTTGTCCCGAACAAATTGTATTACGAGATTTGTATAAATATCAGATTTACTTATATACCTATCAAATACTTTTTTTATAGTAATGGAAGCTAAACAATCGGGCAGAAGCAACAGTAACAAATACTCGTGTCGAAAACAGCACAAATGCTAATGTTAGGTTGCCAACCTAATGGCTTTTATAATAAGGTTATTTTCAATGTAAATAAATTATATAATTTTTCTTTCCATTAAACAGTTTTTTATATTAATATTATATAGAGGAAAGGTTTCATTGTTTGTTTGTATTGAATATGCTCAAAAACTACTTGACCGATTTGAAAAAATATTTTACCATTAGAAGCTGACATTAGCCCTGATGAACTTAAGCTACTTTTTACTGTGGGAAAATGTTTTATTCCTACGGGAAAACGAGTAATAGGACAACGTGTAGTAAGTAAAACACCTAAGACTCTGACATGACTTTATGACGACTCATGACTATTTTAAACTTGATGTAAATTAATTATACTTGACTAATGACAGATGCTTTCGCCAATGCTCAAAAATAAAATAAGACTGGGTACAAAAATACAGATAACAATAATTAAAAAATAAATAATACTTCAAGGTTTATCTATAGTAGGTAATATGCGACAAATAATATGGTTTATGCCGTATACAAATCTATAAAATCTCAAAAGAGCGACAATCTCAAACATGAACACACAGCTAATATTATTTTACACTATTCTAAACGCAAAGCTTATTTACAACGTAAGGGTGTCTATGAGAATAGACGAGTGTCAGGACTTAGGAATAAATTGAAATAACCGTCTTGTGAGTTTGCGCGGCAGGTTTCATTATTGTTATTGCCACTTGTTGGGCGCCAGTAAGCTCAGTGATCGCGGGGTGATGCACCCGGTCGGCCTCCTATTCCGTAACTACATCCACGTTTCCTCCTACATCTACACGATAAACTTTCTACGAAACATTGTTTTTGAACAATCATATTTTTCAGCTGTGATTGTCAGTGACTAAAAGTGTTTTCGCCTTACAAAAGTTGATAGACTATGTGCCCTAAATAGATCATGTCTAGAAGAAAACAAGCTAAACCGAGATCTTTGAAACGTAAGTCTTTCGAGTATCAAATTCAATACAAGTTTTTCTATACCACTTCAATGGTAGAAAAGACCATCTCAAAACCGTTGTGTAAATTATTATTAGATTGTTTACAGTAAATATGTCAAAATACCTTATTACTAATATTTTTGCTCATTATACTTATATATCAGAAGATATAAGGGCGTCTATCAGCAGGTGGCTTTTTGTTGGTCAGATTCGATTGCCGCCTATTGAGATCGAAGACATTTAACTCCATCTTAAGATTCTGGGTCTCATTTACAAATCAGCTGTTTGCTTATCCAAACACAATAGCGGCAAATATTGACATTGTGACATCAAAATAAGCAAACTATACCTTTCGATCCCGGAAAGTTGTTATCATCCTACCCAGTCTATTTCTGAGGCTCATCTTTTATGAATTGCTTCACTAGTTTGGTACCTAATTATTTTACTAAAAGCATGTTCTGGAATTTTCTTAAGGACATTGAATTGCTTAAAAAATTCGGTTGTTATTAGGTTTATTACATATTTAGCAAGTTACATGAGTCCAGCAGATTTGAATTTTTGTTCATTCTATATCATTCATCGTCGGCGTTTGGTGAATCTTCCACATATTCATATTTTAAATGAAAACCACTTTTAATTTTTTTACAAATTGCTTATAATTGAAAATTACTTGTTGGGATAGGCGACAGGTTTCGCTTTTTACAGCATTTTCAGGGCTAAAGTAGATGTGTTTTTCGTTTAAAATATGAATTTAAATAGTACTACTAGTACCTAAGTGGGTAAGAAGATGGATTTTCTACTGATATGAAATACACGTTGCACTCGTAACCAGAGATTTGGATAAGAAATCTATTAAAACGGAAAATGACGCATTGTTTACTGATGTATTGCTATCAGGTAGCTGTAATAGACAAATTGTGGTCATATTTCAGGTGACTAGTTGCCAATTTACAAAAAATGTAGCTTGAAATGCGGAAAAATAATTTTATTATTGATTTTGACCAACATAACTAAGCAACCTTTAAATGTGTTCAGGCTATCTGAGATATTAAACATCGACGATAAGTTAACACGACTCGATTAATTAAAAAGTATGTTTTAATATTTTTAATTGTTTCTGAGTGAGTTTCCAGAATAGTAACATCAGCTGCGTTGATTAAAACATTTGCAATTTACATAAAAATAATCGTCTATTTACTGTGACATATACCATGGATTATTTTACCTGTTTTTGTAGTCTATGGAACAATGATAAGCCGAATGTCTCGATGAGTCAATGCCTTCATCAAAGATCTTGTAAAGAATAAGTATTAGCTATCCCAGTAAATTGGAGACCTACTTATTGCAAAACTTATTATTATAGGTACATAGATTGTTCTGATATCTACTATAACAATAACATCGGGTTTTGGCGGGATTGTAAAAAAAATTCTTAGTTATATGTACCTTCACGTCAATTATTCCCTATATATAATGTGATAGATGGGAAGCCTATCGCCACTTCAGGCACATTCCAACCTTGGTCAATGTAATGTTTACTCAGAAAAAACATTTAAGAAAAGTTGCCCGACCTGGGAATTGAACCCGGGGCCTATGCGGCTAACTCTTTTAACAGGCGACAGCCGTACCGTTACACCACAGAGGCAACTTACTCGACTGAGGCGACTTATACCACAGAGGCGATCTTAATTATGATTGGGTCTTCCTCCCTACTAGACTTACCTGGGTTACTTCTAACAAGATCACTGGTAGTAGCTTGCTGTGCAGCAACTCGTCCGGGTACGGATCAACTGATTTACCTATTCCTGTCGCCATAATGACACTATCGTGTTCCGGTCCGGTAGGGAAGGTATCCGGTCGACTTGGGTAGGCCTCGGTTTTCTCTTACCATGAGACCCATGTGCTTGTTCGCTATCTTAGCCCATAAAAAAATGTCGGCTAATAGGGTATCCAATCTCAGTCGATGGTCTTTTTTCGTAAGGATGCTACCGCTTATCTAAAAAAATGTATTATTTTTGACGACTTATGACTATTTTGAATATTTTAATCCCCATTTGAGGAAAGTGGGTGATAAATTTATGCAAATAAATTCAGCTTGAATTATGACAATGCCTAAAATAAAAAAGCCAATAAAAAACAACAATAATGACGGCTTTTGAATGTCGTTATTTGGGTTAAATTAATTACTTTTTTGTAGCTGACTTTTTATATTAGTACTTAGTTTTGTTTAACGTTAAGATCTTTATACTTTTCAAAAGTTGCACACAAAACATAGATATAATAAGACAAAAAATACGCAAATATTAAAAAAAAAACAAATTCTTTTTAGGAAAATTATCGCTGTCAATGTTACAGAAACGGAATTATTAAAGGGCAAGTAGTTAAATGGCAAGCACCAAGACTCCCAAACCCTAGAAAAAGACTGAAGATCTTTGAGGGTGTCAAAGATAAATGAAAACTAGATCCATTGAGTTACTGTTTGTTTTGTTGAAAGAAAGAGACGAAGGGAAAAATATTATCACTTTTAACTTTTTAATTATTATTACTCGTCCAGTGTTAAACTCCTAGCATAGCCATTTTGCCAGGACTACGATATCTATACAAATAAATAAAATTGAAGTGTCTGTATGTAGTATTAAAATAACTGCTTTTTACTAAATGCATGTATGTTTACAAGGTACATATACCAAAACAACAATTTTTTGGATTTTTGTTTGTCTGTCTGTTAGTCTGCCTGTTTGTACCACCTAATTTCTGAAACGGCTGGACCAAATTTGATGGGATTTTCACTGGCAGACAGCTGATGTAATAAGGAACGGCTTAGGCTATATTTTTTTTAAATATTATTTTCGAATAAAATAATTAAACAAAAACGCGGACGAAATCGCGGGCACAGTTAGTGGTGTAATATAATTTTATAAAATATCTACTAGATTAACCTATTAAAATATTATTAGTCCTACAAAAATCACCTCGCAGAAAACTTTTCGCACCAAAGCATTTTGCTATCATAAAAAAAAATGAATTTCGTCATGCGTGTGGGCAAGAAAGAGTTGGCAGGGATATATATGGACCCACGATTAACGGGGGATATTTTTTTTTGCTGGACAAATTACACAAATTGATCTAACCCCAAAGTAAGCAAATT
>DVZL01001451.1:0-17715 GCA_018236625.1 Lasaia peninsularis
TCTTTCTACATGACCGAACCATCGGAGCATGCCCTTTCTCATTTTTACACCGACACTTTCTTTCAATCCCACTCTTTAGTTTAGTATTATTCAGTATACAGCTAACAAGCATCGAACATCCGAGAAATATATCTAAAATAACGAAAAATCCGACAAAGAGCAGTTACAGCTGCAATATTGAACAATACTTTTGTCAGGGGTGTTAGAAATGCTGGACTAAAACACACATACATTAGGGTCTTATAGTGATCGTCACGCTTGACATGCGGGTTTAATACGATGGGGAATGGTTTTAAAATTGGTTTCGACTGTTAACCGGCTTCAAAAAGGTGTAGAGTCTCAATTCGTCTATATATTGTATTTTTAAATAAACTGTTAATAGTTAACTTGAAACTTGTTAGCTGGGTCATATTTCAGAGGTATTATATGATATAAGTTTTACGGCAATTGATTCAGCACTATTTGAAATATGATGGATGGATACTTGATACGACTAAAATGGTTTGTCTTTTGTTTTTCATTTCATTAGAAAAATATGGCGTACACTTAAAATAAGTTTACATAGTAGGATTGGTACCATTATCTCATTTAAATAAAAAAAAAGTTCTATCTTGACTGTTTTAATCTTAATGATAAATCTTATATATAAAATTTTCATGTCACAACGTCAGTTACCGTACTCCTCCGAAACGGCTTGACCGATTTTTACCAAATTTTATATGCGTATGCAGTAGGTTTGAGAATCGGCCATCATCTATTTTCCATACTCCTAAGTGATAAGGGTTTTTCACCCTTAAAATTTATTTTTTTATAATGTGACATTAAAAAATACATACAACCCTAAATTTTAACTTTTTTATCACCAACCCTTATTTTTATGGCCATTTTAGTAATTAATTATATTAATTTGACATGTTGAATATGTAAACTGAACATGTTCTATCACTTTTGTTTTAATAAAAAAATTGCATGTACACTAAAAATAAGTTTAGACGATGTTCATCAGAATAGACACATTTTTAATTTAAAATTACAGCATAGTAAACCCATAATCTCTTTCAAGATGATCAAATAAACACTATAAAGAGCTCAAAACCGTCTCATAAACGTGAAAGAATCTAGTCATCAACGTTATCCGGGCAATCATATGGACATTTTTTTCCCGGTCGTTCCCGGCCCTTTTCCCGGACGAGCAAATATTTTTCATGGCGGCTCGTTTGATCGACACACCGTATCGACGTAATTGGCCTTTGTACGGGGAAATTGTTGTTTAAACACCGGCCCTGGAAACTAACCGCACCTTTGTAACTATCGGTTAACTAACTTGTGCAAAAACAATCAATGAGTTACGTTTTTGCACACACACACACACATAATACAGTTTGTAGTATAAACACGCTTACTACAAAAGTTATATTCAAAAATTGGGTTTGCCCGTGACTTCAGCCACGTTTTTACTTATTTTACATGATAAATTTCAAAAATAAAAGTTGCCTAAGCTGTTCCTTATTACGTTGACGGTCTGCCAGTGAAAGTCCCGTCAAAATCGGTCCAGCCGTATCACAGATCAGTGGGTATAAACAGACGGACTAAAATAAAAATAAAAATGTTAGGAATATGTGCCTTATATACATATGCACTTAGTAAAAACAAGTTATTTTGATATTACATACTGGCACTCCAATTTTATTTATATATAGATGTATAGATAAATATGGTCACGCTTTCAATGTAATGCTTTATATGTAATGAATAATCTGAAAAACATTTAAGAAAAGTTGGACCTGGGAACTGAACCTGGGACCATACGCGGCTAACAGTCTTAACAGGCAAACTAATTACGTATATCTATTTAGAAAATAAGAAAAAAGACAAGCACATCGTGGTAGCTAATATCGTCGGCTAATCGTGGATGCATATGAACCTCTGCTTACCCTTTCAGAGATATGGGCGTGACGACGTTTATTAGTTATTTAAAAGAGTAATAGACAAAGTCACAAGCTAAACTTTGCTATAGTGGCCGCATTTCAAAACAATCAATAATTATTATCGGCGATAACGATTGTCCAATAGAAGCCGCCAATACTGACGGAAGTTAGTTAGAACGAGCTTGATCTCATTTAAGTATTATATAAGTTTTAATCTGCGGTTTAGCGCTAAATTTCAACGTTGACAGGATTTGGACCGGCACCTTTCAACATATACGCAAACTAGTCTACGATGTTTTCTATCATATAGAGCAGAATTTAACCGATCTTATTAGGGAGCCATCCGATCAGGTGGTAAATTTAAGAATACTTACTGCATTTTCTGTTGGACCAAAGATTGGCTGGCAGGAGCATTAGTTTCGCTTTTTGAACAAACGCATTTATTTGGTGTACAATAAAATTAAAATAAATTAATAAAATAATTAATTCACACTCGTAAAATGCTGATAAAATTCAAAAGATTTACTGAATACTTAGTTACATGCTCTCTATGGAAAAATATAAGTGTGTAATGTCTAAAAAGCGCAAAATTCACAGAGTATAGAATATATTTCATACTAGCTGTGCCCGCGACTTTGTCTGTGTTTTAATTTAATTACTAAAGTAGCCTAAGTTACGCCTTATTATTTACATCAGCTATCTGCCAGTGAAAGTCCCGTCGAAATCGGTTCAGTCGTTCCAGTGATCAGATCGAACAGACAGGCAGATAAAAAATGTATTGTGTTTACAACATACGTGCATATGCATTAAGCAAAAAGGGGTTATATACACTCCAATTTTATTTATTTGGGTTTTGATGTATAGATAAATTGTCTCTTCTTACAAATATATTGTAAGAGAAGAAAAATTAAAGTTGGTATTATAATATAATCTAATTTAATATAAATTTATATATATTTACCTAATCATTTATTTTTATTTCATTTAAATATTTTTTAATTTACTTAATTTAATAAGTACTACATTTTGAACGTTATAAAAATACTAAGCAATCGATAAAATTTAAAAATTACATGTAAAACATTAATTAATTAATAAATGTAAGTAATTAATTAATTATTTATATTAAGTAAATAATTAATTACTCGAATAAACTTTTCCGACGATCAAATATTCGTTTGAATTGGCTTTGCCTTGAATATTAGAGCAAACAAACTTATTTTATATTAACTACCCGTATTTTTTTCATTATTGAACTTTTAGTGACCTCACTTATTCCGTAATTGATCCGTAAAATCTACGATTAAATAAACGTGTTCAAGTAAACATTATTAACGATTTGCATAGAATTCAAAGATCAAAATCTGACTTGGATTGCGTGGGTTTACTATCAATTCACTGCATTAACGAAGCTTCAGCCATCAGCTGATGAAGTGAGATATGTTAAATATGAACCGTATTTATAACAAATTGTTGAATAAATTTTACGATATTTGAACATTTACGGAACTACGACCAGAAATTGATCCGTCAAATTGACCGCGACGTACATGTTTGTTTATCATTAACTACTTATATTATTATGTAGATTATAGGGTTTATAATATATGAATCTAGGGGTTAATAATAAATAGCTAGTAATTGCCAAATTGAAACCTTATAATATTATTTATGTCAAAAATACACTAATGATATAATTGATCCACTCGTCAATTTTTAGTAACTGATCCGTCAAATTAACACAAATAATTATAAAAGATAAAACTTAGTCGAAGTTCACGGCCAAAGTTATACGAACATTGTCAATTATTGTCCTTGTTTTTTTAAGATTAAGGAATTCATTAAATGAACTACTATGACCAGTAATTGATCCGTCAAATTTACAGAGATTCATGCCTCGTCAAAGCTTTTTTTTTTACTTAAATTATTAAAGTCAATAAGGCACTAAATGAACTAACGTGTGCAGTAGTTGATCCGTCACATCGACACAAATAATTATAACAGATCATGCCTCGTCTAAGCCAACGAGAACAGTGAAACATAATCCGTGTTTTTTTAAGATTATGGAACTCAATAAGGCACTAAACGAATGAACTAACATGTCCAGTAATTGATCCGTCAAATCGACAGCAAATATATTGCTTAATGTGAACAAGTAAACATAACTGATGACTCGCGTAGGTTTTCTCAAGATCAAACATTTGCCTTGCGTTGGCGTTGGTCTGGTACAAATATAGCCCCGGGCTTAATAGTTTAAACGCTTCATATGTATTTGTGGTTTCACCTCTCCAAATATGACTTTCGTTGATGCATTACATATTTTGTTGACATACTATCACTGTTTTAGATACTCCATTTGGGTCTTTGTTAATTCGTGCTTTGCTTGCCCAAGCATCGCAATAAGATATGCTTGTTTTCTTTAAAAAGAAATCGTCAAACCCATATCTCCGAAAGGTGGCAAGTCCCTCGCCATACGGATACAAATACCAATACGGGTTTGTTCGCGATGTTTTCCCTCACCATAAAAGCACTCAAAAAATTACCAAAATGGCAGTCCCATTAGTCAAACGAAGATTATTTTCTTTTGTAATAAATTATTGTATTTTGATTAAAATAATATAAATGACAGACTTTTGATAGTTGTGATAACCCCACTAATTAAAAAAGCCCACAGAATTTAATTCATAACTAGCTGTGCCCGCGACTTCGTCCGCGTTTTTATTTTATCTATTTATTTTATACTGAACCGTTCCTTGTTACATTAGTTGTCTGCTAGTGAAAGTCCCGTCAAAATCGATCCAAATGTTTCAGAGATTAGTACCAGACAAACAGAAATATACATATGCACTAAGTAAAAAACGGTTATTTTAATATTACATATAGACACTGCAATTTATTTGTATGTATAAAGATAGGAATTTTAGATGCGTCATGACAACCGTTAGATCTATTAAAGAAATTGTGAAGAAAGTTAGGTCTCTTTTTTTTAACGTAACTCTTAAATGTAACTAATTTGTAAGTAGACATTGTTACAATTTTATCATCATCAAAAATTTCTTCTTTCTAGTCTCATTATGCTTCTATATCAGGTGATATCAGGGTCGGCTACCTAATCTAGGGGATTTGACTAGGACACCAGTTTTTTTACACATACTGAATGCCCTCTGACCTCCAACATACAAAGGAAACCAGTCCCAATCACAGATTAGGTCGAATTGGAATACAAGAACCTACAGACGGGTTTCCTAACGACGTCTTTCATCACCATAAGGACTCGGAAAATGTACTTAAGTTACAAGTCATTAGTACATGGTGTGGTTCAAACCTGGACCAATATGGAAATCTGTGACCTTGACCACAGACCACCGAGGTTCATTCATCCTCAATAACACTGGTTTTAATTTAAAGATATCATTACGTCTTATTTTAATTAAGTCTTATTTATATGGGTTCGATACTTCTCCTCGTATTTCTAAAAGATTTTACTTTTTCTTAAATACGGTATCAGCTAAACGTCTACTCTTTGATTTTCCGTAATTGAAGGCTTTTAGAAACAATTAGAAGTATCGTCTTCAAGGAAAAAGATCTATTAATTGCTGTAATTAATTGCTTTTAATGTTATGATTGACTTAATCTCATCCTTGTGAAATTATACAGTTTTTTTAACATTCAGGTCTTCTTAAGGTAGGCAGAGAGACATACTTATGAACTTATAATTAGTTGAAAATATTGGTCACCTGATATGACAGGTGGCAAGTTGAGCAAAAATCGAATTCTAGGCAATATTGTTCTTCAAATAAACTGAAAAACTCGTTTGTTAAATCTACGTGGTTTTTTGTAGTCCTTGTATTTATAATGTTTGTTAATTATTTTTTATCAATAAAGAAAAATAAAAAAACAAATTGTCTTACGAATCAACACCGGGACGTCGTTTATCAAAGTCGGACATCGACTACGCTCGACAACAGAGGCGAATCAACAAATCATTTAAATATGAAATATTTTAATAACACAGATAACTTTCAAAGGACAGACGTTTTTTCGACTTATAATACTTATTGCGTAAAAACATACCCTCTTTTTAAACCAGTCGGTTAAAAAGTAGCCTATCTATGTCCTTCCTCAAGGTCAACTCTATCTGTACCAAATTTCATCAAATCGGTTTAGTGGTTTAGGCGTGAAAGCGTAACAGACTGAGTTACTTTCGCAATTATAATATGAGTACGGATTATTATTATTATTAATGGCACAATTACCTAAGATCTATTTTAGATCAAATATTCACAATTTGACGTGATATCTATGAGCTTCTATGTATATATGTCATTTTATCCTTAAAACATGTAAACTAATTTTAATTTCACCATAGATATACTTTAGACAAGTACACAAGCTATAGTTACCTCCACGAGTTTTTGGGAGCGAGGCCAGTAATAATGGCTAGTATGTTGTCATAGTGTCGTTTTTAGTAAATCCTATAAGTATTATAAATGCGAAAATTTTTATATTTGTTCGTTTGGTTGTTACACCTTCATGCAAAAACTACTGGACAGATTTGGGTGAAACTTCACAGTAAGATAGCTTATACATAATAACACATAGGTTACTTTTAACCGACTACATTAGAAATATATATTTTTACGCAATAAGCATTAGAAATCGGGAAAAAAATTGCGCTTTCATAATTAACGCGGGCAAAGCCCCGGGCGAAAAGCTAGAACTAAATGCCAATAGAAATATAAATAACTAATAATAACAGTACTCGCCCACTTGCTGTGTGTAAAATTTATCCTGAAACTCGTGATTTCGTAGTATCAATAATGTAACATCAAAATGGCATCGAATAATTGATTTCGTGATCGCTTATCAGATATTTATGTGTAGATTGTCCAAACCGTTTTCAATTTAGATTATTTAACAGTCAGTACCTATCTGATTGGTACAATTGTTAATATACGACCTAATTTGTTTGTTAATATGTACATACTAGTTGTGCCCGCAACTTCGTCCGAGGTTTTATTTACTTAGTTTGCTTTACACATTTCTAAAATAAAAGTAGCCTTAGCTTTTCCTTATTAGACCAGCCATCAAAAAGCCGTCAAAATCAGTCCAGCCGTTTCAGAGACGGACGGACTGCCTGACGGACGAATAGACGGACAGATGAACAAACAGACAGACAGACGGACGGATGGACGGACGGACAGACAGACATACAAAAAGACAGACAGACGGACAGACAGACGGATGGCGAGACAAAAATTCTAAAAAATATTTTGTTATAACTAGATATGTACCTAGTAAGTTTGTATATAATATGTATTTATATGTACCTATTTAGTAAAAAGCATTTTAATATTACATACAGACACTCCCAACTTTATTTATGTGTATAGGTGTCAGGAATATATTCATAGCATTACAATATACAAATTTCACAAAAGATATACAGTTTTATACAAATAACAGCTGATTTCATAGCCCCCTTTGCTCGAAGATAGTGAACGGGCCGGTGGTAATTTATTACCGCTGGCAGTTTGTCACCCTCAAATAATTTTGCTTCTATGGCGTCTATTGTTGACTTTCGCGACCCATTATAACTTTTTACGGTTTAACAAGCTCGTATTTTTACTTATCTCCTTGTGAATTGTTATTGTATTATTTTTTGTAGGGAAACGCTACCCCATTTTCGAGGGTGAGGGACGAAATTTAGAACAGTTAAAAACCACAACTGCTCGGTGGACTACGATTAAGTTTTTCGAGTATTTCATTTAATGCCCTCTTTCGAATAGATTTTACTTCACATTGACCTTGTGGTTCTTGTGACGCGTCTATATAGTGCTAAAATTTTCCAACATATCGGAAATCAGAAAATTGTTTCTTATATTACAATCTTAGATCATTTAGTAATGCATAAGCGACGCAGACAATCCTTCTAACATAAAATTCTGCCAATTTTGGTGCGGGGCAGGGTTTACTACAACATTTAAATGATGCACACATTTACAAAAATAATTTTCGTCATTACAAACTCACACTTATACACTACCTTATTTTTTTGCACACAATTAAACGCCTAGATATACAAATGTGTAATTATAAGGTAATAAGACACTTTTAACAAAGGGGAGGGACAATTTGAGACTTTCTTTAGGGATATACTAGATTACACTCTATTGCTCAAGAAATAAAGACAAAAGTTCCGCCTTCGAGTTATCATAACTTCATTATTTGAATATGAATCTGTCTAACTCTTGTCAAGTCAGAGAGACAGACAGAGTCTTGTCTTGTTATAGTCTAATTTTTATCATTTGAGTATTGATCATATTACAGAACGATAAAGTACAAAATAGATTGAAATCGAAAGAAATCGGGGACTGACAGGTGACTCGATTATGCACAGATTAAATACTAGTAGCTAGCTATTATTGTTTGAAACTCGATGTAAATCGATACTTTTGAAATTTCATTAAAATTGTAATATTACGTTAATAAAATAATAAAATGCGGAAAAATGAAAGGTAACTTCTTTTTTCTTTTTATAGATTTGAAGTGTTTGGTCTTTCTTTACACGAGTTAATCGCACAAAATGGTATTTTTAACGGAGCGCTCACGGACTCCTTTCGATGCTTCACCGAGTCATTAAATGGGTTTAAATCGATAACGCGAACAGTTTTTAAAAACGCGTTAGATCATATAATCTCATACCTCGGCAGAGGGGAATGCGTACGTAAGGCTTATCCTGAACTAAATAGTGTAAATAAAAACTAGTATAAATAAAAATGACTAAAATTTAGTCATTTTTATTTCAAATCAACCAAAAAAAAATCAACCAAATCGGCAACACATTTAATGTGTTGCCGATTTGGTTGATTTTTTTTTGCTGCGTTTGATGAAGTCTGAGGAAGGTTATAAAAAGATACTGGGGAAAATTTAAAGAACATAGTTAAAAAAATGATTTAATTTTTCCCATACAAACAAACTTATTAGCTATCAACGTCAGGCGGTATGAAGTTCTTCTGGTCTAGCTGACCCGCTATATTTATTTATAAGTATAGATAAGTTTATTTATTAGTATAGATTATTTTAAATAATTATCTTAGTGCTCGCCATAGTTTTGGAAGATAGAGAATTCGGTAAACTTACTCAAGTGGCTTAACCGCCTAGCCTGGGCAAAATCGTATTTACTTTACCCAAAAACTTTTTCCTATAAAAAACAAAAAGTAGACGGATTTTCTGATCCAAGACGTCAACAGAGAGTTATGAAGACTAAAAATATTGTTAATATCTCCCGGCAACACTAACATCCACACCGGAACACGATATTAGTGTGCACTGGCGATATTGCGACAGGAAAATGTGGATAGACTTACTTTTTGTAAGATACAGCTTGATCGTGGTGTCAGCTCTATCTGAAATATTAATTTTAATAACTGCCTTATACCCATAATAAGCATTATTAAATTTTATCAAGCATAATATATTGTTACAGAATTTTTTTTCCGGAAAATTAAGAAATTATCTTACCGAAGCCGGCTCATATTTTGGTTTGTATTTATAAGATATCTGAAACAAAAGTAGTATTTGGTACTTTCCGAATTAATAGCAGTTTAGCCACAAACAATAATTCCTTGCTGACCTACCGATACTTTTATGTGATACCTTTGGTAGATATAAAGCTCTATGCAATCACTGTCAAAATTAATATGAGTACTATTATAATGGTATGTTGTTACTTTTTTATTATACTTTTATTTATTGAGGCCTTTCAACAGTGAAAAAGTCGATGCCAGCCTCATAGGGAAATACGTTTTAATCCCTAATAATCGTACACTCCTTTATGAATGAATATAATATACGCTTTTTGCAGTTTCAGACATTTTTATATAATAATATTTATATTTTTTATTTTAAATCTTTATTTTAAAAGTAGACAGTTCACATTTTAAACTTTTTTTCTTCTTTCCTTTATTCTTTTTTTCTTAAATACTGAAATGAACGTCACAAAATTACACTGTAGTCAAAAGTTTAACGTACTTACGTAACTTGTAAATGTTCTTACCTTTAATCCAAGAGAATTATTATAGTCTAATAGACATTTCGAAGGATGCGGAGGTATCTGTAAAGACACGTATTGGTAAAAGCATTTTTCAAGATTGCAGTATTGGTATTCTAAAGATATAAGTATACTAGCGGCCCGTCCCGGCTTTGCACGGGTGAATACATGTTATATACATAAAAACCTTTCTCTTAAATCACTCCATCTATTAAAAGGAACCACATAAAAATACGTTGTTTAATTTTAAAGATTTAAGCATACATAGAGATAGACAGAGAAAGTGATTTTGTTTTATAATATATGAGCCGTGCGGCAACCTGCTTCATAGATGTGAACCCCCCTTCCCTGCGGTTTTGCCGTGCGTGTCGTGCAACACATATCGGCCGGCGGCCATCATTCATTTTAATACCAATTACAATTTTAAATTCGTAATATCTTTTTAATGGATTGTCCGATTGGAATAAAATAAAGTGTAAATATGTACGTGTGTGTCTGTATGTGTGTAAAAATAAAGTAATTTATAGCTATTGAAACAATCTTGCTCAATAAATAGTTTATTTGGATAAGGATTACTATTTAATTAGTATTTTAGACGACAAAATAGGCTAATAATTTTAATTACTTTTATTCCATGGAAAGTGGTTTTAATGGCTAAAATATAAATGTTTGGTTTATACTATCCCGGACTTTTTTATAGGCATTATTGAGTTCTACAACTTTTCTATAGAAGTCAACCATAAATCTCTAACCATTTAGGCAGCGTTCGCGAGAATCGTTAACGTACGGCAGTTTTTTCGTCGACTTACTCCACAATTTTCAATAACACGAAAAATTCTATCTATTTTCCGGAATAAAATATAGCCTATACGGATTAGGAAGAATCCCTCTAAGTAATGGTAAAAGAAATTTTGAAATCGGTCCAGTAGCTTTTGAGCCTATTCAAAACAAACATACAAAAATACAAAGGTATCCTCTTTATAATATTAGTATAGATAGGTAAGGCAATTTCAATGATGACACTTAAATAATGAAAACGATTGCTTTAAATAAAAAAAAGTATTTTCACGCCTATTATCCCCGACGGCGTAGGCAGAGGTGTGCTAGTATATCCACGACTCGTGAGTCCAGTAGATATACTAGAACACCCATAATTAGTCGACAACAATAATTCTATTTATATTAGTTAACCGTCGGATTTTTATAAATTGTATCTAATAGAATCTCAATTAAATATAATACAGGCAACATTACTAACACAAATTTATTGACAAACAAACTAAAACATCTTGTTTAACATTTAAAAATAGACCACTGTGACTGTCTTTTGTTATTTAATATTTTGTGTTTGAAGCTGGTTTTATTAATAACTAATATTTATATTACAGAACCAAAAACACCACAGGACAAGTGAACTGCATGCGGTGATCGAATATTTTCATTTGTTTTGCATGAAGTTATTTAAACAAATTGTTAAATCATGAATTTCATAGACTAACATAATAGAAAATTACATTATCAAAACAATACGCTGAGATTCATATATTTTAGATTTACAATTAAAGCTTAAGATAATACTTGAGAATCAAACTGATAACCTCTCAATTGTTATCATAAGCTTTGATTGTGGATACATATGGGTGCTATTTTTGAATTATCGCTATGTGACTTAGATATCATCGTTAATAGTTATTATTGACAAAAATTATAATTACACATACTTTTGAAACCAACAGTGTCACTTGATAAAGTAAATTTATCACCAATGAGATTGAAATCACTTGTTGGAACGAAGTTCCTTATCGCGCGTTGTGAAAAGGGGCTAGACGGAAAAAAATCTTACGAAAAGTTGTAACGACACTTTTTGCTATAGTAACCACTGTGTTTATGTTGTCGCTGGATTAAGCTGTGCGGCGTGCGAATGCTTCTCTGTCTGTCTCTCTCTTATAGAAAGCAAGCCAGATATTTCTATTTCTCATTGAACAGTGTTTTTTCGCGACGATTTTTTTTAATATCGATTAATTAATGAAGGAATTGTAATAAAAAAAAATCGTAAATTTCGTTCTATCCGGGTGTTCCTTGACACCTCTCAACTTTTAGATTTTTCAGGAATAGCAACCCAGATTTTTTTCAGCGACAATGTTGTGTTTTCTTAGATCTGGATTTATGTGTATCATTGGTGCAATCGCATATTTTTTATGGGATATTTTTCAGTCACTTGTAAACACAACTCCATATGAGGTCATCTATTTTTATAATATTTGACTCGCAATCTCTTGTCACAATTGTCACATTGTACATTATTTTTTATCTGTACCAATTGCCGGTAATACTTCATACGTCACTGTCACATTTGGAGACCTACAGATTATTAATTAATTGTAGATGACCTAATCAATTTTGATGCTTGAATTATTAATATGTTGATATTGGTAATGATCACATTATACAAACCTTTATATATAGTATTATAATCATTACATTATAACTCGTTCATATTTATTTACTCGTTTTAATGAAATCAAAATTCACAATAAAATTTGATAATAGGGTAGTTATATTAATTAATTATTATGTAAATCATACAGTAACACAGTATACATGAAGTAAATGTATATGCAAAACATTATAAAGGGAGAAAACTATAAAATTTGACAGACATACTGAATAATACACTGTCATTTATAAGAATATTACTTTTTGGTCATAGCCATCCAACATCTGCATATAAATAATTCACAGTCTGATACCGAGATGTGTTTGTACAGATTCAAGTTCCTATGTCTTAATACATTTAGTCTCATGTAAGGCTTCAATATACACAATTACATATTCTTAAATGTAAAAATACATTTAAGAATTTCAAATTCTTATGGCAACTAATATTTAATTACCATAAGGTTATTTAAAATGAAATCAGAAATTAAAAAATGTATATCTTTAGCAACATTAGAACTCGACTTATAGTTCTAACACATTCCAACGTGATGAAGTTCTGGTCTTAAGATTAAAAATTGTATTTCATTGAAACATGTCTTAGCATAATACAAAGATTTTTTTTTGGAAATTTATCTAAACCATTTAATTAGATACTAATAGGGTATATGCATGTGATTTAGATATTGCCCAAAAAATAACTTGTAATATTTATTGTTAAAGAAATATACCCATATAAATATTTTTATCAATAATAACATTTTTTTGTATATAAAATTAATTGTTTAAAAGTGGTATTTTTGAAATTCCTTTGCAAATATCGAAATCGAAACTCCATGACGTAACGTCACGGTCCACAGTTAACGCCATGTATATTGCTATCCTTATTTTTGCATTTTTTGGTATAAAATGAAAATTTTCGCACATACGGACAATACAACATTTATAATATATATTGTAAAATTATTTAGGTAAGTAAAGTGTAATAATAATTCACTTAATTTCACTTCTTTGCCAAATTATTGTTCTCACTTCTCAGTGGACGGTGACGTCACAAATAAGCGCGCTATGGCAGTGTTTAAATCATCCGAGAATTATGATAGTTTGGATAAATTTTTTTAGCTTATTTATCACTATTTTGCTAGTTTATCAGTTATATAATTACTTAAAGTATTGTTAAAAAAAATTAAAAAAAACATGCATAATCCTTCTTGCATAAAACATTAGCTCAAATTAAACCTAAAAGAAATAACAAAATCCAAAGCGATAAGCTACACATTGAAATTTGTATGAATTTATTAATGTTATTCAAAATACACTAATCATTAGTGTATTAGTGACTAATGAGTTCTTGTACTTATATTCAGTCTTTCTTATTTGTATTATATACTAGCAGTGCCCGGGACTTCGTCTACATTTTTATTTGATTAATTTATTTTATATATTCCTAAAATAAAATTCCTTATTACATTAGCTGTCTGCCAGTGAAAGTCCCGTCAAAATCGGTCCAGCCATTTCAGAGATTAGCGGGTACAAACAGACAGATAGAACAAAAATAAAAAAATGCTATTTTGGTATTTCATGTACTTTGTAAACATACATATGCATTTGGTGAAAAGAGGTTATTCTAATATTACATACAGACACTCTAATTTTATTTATTTTTTATGTATAGATTGCGTTTCAATGAAATATGATTCTCATAATAGAGAAAAGTATATTTTCTACTGCTCTGAAATATGAATTGCTCAAGCGTAATAGAAGGAATGAATTACCTATTTTAACGTACCAGTTTATCGCATAATACAGTGCTATGTTAATATTTAAAGCGAAATTAAGTAGGTGTATATTCTCAAATTTGGGGGGGGTTCTTGTAACACTGTTTTATTTTATAGTGGTGCAATCTGAATTTTTTAGCGACTTGTACTTTGTGGTAGATAAAAATGCTATATAACAACGTTACATGTGGGGGGGGGGGTTAAAAATCTTCAAGAATTGCGTTACATAATACTTGAACGCTCCCTAAGCATATTTGCAACTCTATAATTTCAGGGCAGTAGACTAATGTCTTAGTGAATAGTTTAGTAAATTTTATAGTTATTATGTATTTAAGTGCAATTTTGTCCCAATATTTACCCAATACTGGTTTTTGTGACTATTAAATACTATTTATTAAAAGCATTATATACCATTATTACAGTGGGAGATAACATGCAAAAACTTTAAATTAATTAATTCACACTAACCTCAAATATTAAATAAGAAAAAAGTATTTAATAACAAATAAATATGCAGTGATCTCCGAACTGGGTGTTTTAACACGTTTCGTTCCTTTGTTGATTTACGCAAAATATCTAACATAGTATCACATTGAAAACAAAGTATTTTTTTTTACCTCATGTATTTAAATGACATCTTTATATTATATTACTTGATGAAATTACCTTTTAAAGTCTATTTATTGATAGAGATGGTAACAACGGCTATGTACCAGTAATGAATTATACTGTTGTGCTATTTTTCAATAACAGTTGTCAGAAACTGTCATTCTGTTATTTGAAGTGTTGTTTTCAATAACTGTTGGCAAAACTTATAAAATCGTAGTCAGAGAAGCGACGACCTTTTTTTTTACCTCCGTCACTCTTATTTCGACATGATTTCGATTGGAAAAACGTATAAATTCGTACCTAGTCAAAGAAGCGACGACCTTTTTTTACCTCCTTACTCTTATTTCGACATTATTACAATTGGATCAACAGTCGACAACAATAACAGGATGAGTAAGAATTCAATAATTTCGTTATCTGTTGTGCAAGAATAACATGTTATTATAACCTGTTATTGTAATAATGAACATCTCTATTTATTGAAGTATGTACTTAAGTATAACCACTTGAACACTTGAAAATATGAATGTTGTATTGACCTTACAACACAATGCTATTAGCATTCGTCTTTACTTGCCATAAAATAATTCTTCTTCTTCTTTGCTTATATAGTGGCTTCCCATAAAATAATTATGGCGGCAATATACATGTACATGTTCCCACAAGGACTTTTTGACAGTTTTGACGTTTGACAGTCAAAGGTTATTTCAGATCGCGCCAAAGCGCCTTCTAGTCCGCTCTGAAGTAGCTTCGCGCAACTGTACAATCGGCCGTACCTATATTTCCTAGAAAATATTTAAATATTTTATCGTGTCATTGTTCACTCTTATTGACATTACATAAAGCTTAGCATTTCTAATTTCTTTTCTGTAGCATTTCTATATATTACGTAAAATAAATGTTGTGTTTTTTTTGACATAATAAATCATAACAGCCGTTATTACCAGTGCTGCCAATGCAAATTTTTAAATTGCTCGCTAGACAAGATTTAATTCCCCAAATTTCCCCGCTACATTTATGCGATTCCCCGAAAATATTCCGATGCGATGTATCGAAATAAAACACCACTAAATAATGATACTGGAACACCATAGTAGCCAGGATGAATGAAAATGAAAATCGCAGTCCGAGAAGCGACGAGCTTTTTTTTTACCTCTCTTAGTCTTAATTTGACATTATTTCAATTGGCAAAGGTATAAAATGAAATCGTAGTCCGAGAAGCGACGAGCTTTTTTTAACACCTATCTTACTCCGGAAAGCGACGACCTTTTTTTTACCTCTCATACATTCTCTTTTCGATATTATTTCAGTTAATTGTATTGTTTACCATAAAAAATCATTAAATTATATTAAATTGCTTATTCCCCGGAATTCTACATTTTAACTAGTCCCCGCTCGCTCCCCCGACCTTACTTCCCCGCAAATCGGGGAATTCCCCGCCAATTGGCAGCACTGGTTATTACTATCTACAAGTAAATTCCTCGTTGTGATCAGAGATCACAAAACAAACATCAAAAATAAATTATAAAAACTTCACAAAAATAAATAATACAAAAACTAACTCGCAAATATAGTAATGCATAATTATATTTAAAACATTTGGTCGTCGCCGCTTACATATTTCTCTCTCTCTCTCTCATATATTTTTTGCTTCTGCGACGCTAATCGCGCTTTGTTCAGAGCGGACTAGAATTTTGGCGCGATCTGTACTAATCAAGCTGAACGTACAATCTGGATATTACATTCTAACAAAGACTTGCACGGAATACGTCGTACTGCTTATTCTTTCTGCTGATAATAGAATAACATTTATTTTATAATAAATTTAGTATATTAGAGAATATATCAAAAATGGGTTGCCGAAAAAATCCTGGACCCGCCTTTCCATAGTTTACGTGCCGAGCATGTGCTTTTATTCAAGGCCCCAAAAGAACTGCAATGTTCGGTCCTTTATTATTAAACAGTATATCCGGGGTAGGGATATACTGTGTAATAATAAAGTGTGTCACTCGTTTTCACACGCGTGGAAATTTAAATCTTTAAAATCCGCAAACCTCTATCAGGACCAACTTTTTTGCAGACAACCTTATGTCAACGTGTTTGTAATAAAACAGCGCTTATCCGGATTTATATTTTTTTCTATTATCATAACAAACATTTAAAAAAAAATCATTAAAAAAAAAATAATTATAAATATTTGGTTCAGCAGATATCTGCAGTAATTTGATCGGTAATTTGCAGATAGTTGGTACTTTTCTTCAGTTTTTATCTTAAATAACTTGAAATGGTTGAGTGATGCGAAAAATCGCGCGATATTTGTAATATTACAGGTTTACTGTCAAAGAGGCATAATACCTGCATATGGTATTAATTAGGTTCTATCGTTTGTTTTTTTATCAGGTCTTAGAATTATTTATTTCTTTTAAGTCTAAATGTAATGAAATGAAACAAAAAATATTTTGTCTTAAATATACTGTAATATTACAATTTAAAAGACGCATCAGTTGTGAGCTGTTTGTCTATAAATCATATTTGTGACTTGATATATAATATTAAAAACATAATACCTCCATCTATGAGCTCATTTAAAAACAGATTTTGCCAAATATTTAACGAGAGTGCAGTGATAAAACACATCAGCATTTGATGCTGATTATTATGGAATTAAATATATGTATGATATATATTTATATAGTAAAATATAGCATTTGATATATTTATTTATAAATGTCGTGTTTAAAATGAATGTTGTTAATAATTTGTCAGAATAATATATTTTACTAATTTATATGAGTCCCGTCTTTAAAGTGTCCAGGGGGGTTAGAACGTGCACCATCGTCACGACGCGATCGCGTCGTTTCGCGCGATTAGAAATGTCAAAGTCAAAAATTTGTACTGGGTTTTTTGAGTT
>DVZL01001452.1:0-17694 GCA_018236625.1 Lasaia peninsularis
AAAAGATACTAATATAATGTGACTTGTGTGACTAACTAAAATTTGAAGGCAATAGTAATCATACATTGTCTCGTAATCTTATGATTCAACATTTCTTTAATTATTTAGTGATTACTAATAATAATAATGTTGATTTTCAAATAGCTATAGGTACTCTTGAATAAAGAATCTGTTAAAATATAATTTTTCGTTACGTTATCCTAAATATCACCCTCTACATTCCTTTTCTTAGCTGGTGGACGCAAAATGGTCGATAGGTGGACGCAATTTAGATTTTTTGGACGCAAACTGGGTAAAACACGTATTTTTGAAGTTTGTCTATTTATAAAAAAAACACAAGTAGTTTCGAAAAAAACTGAAAACGAACCCTAAAGTAGACTATATAATGAATACATTACATAAATTTTTCATTGAAATTACTACTGGAACATTTTTATATTCTCCTTCAAACTTACCAACTGCACTAAATGGACGCGAACTGGCGAAATGACCCTATATTAAACTATATGCAATTCACACATGATTGCATTGTTTTGTTTTAATAAAATTACGTTGAACAACATGGGTGGTAATTGTGCTATGTAAAAACTATTTTAAGTTATCACCATATTCTTTCAACATTCAATTTTATGTAACACTTCAACAAAAATGTTTCTGTACCTAAGTATATGTCGATCATCATTCAAGTTTTTACATTCTACATAGTTAATAATATCTAAAACATTATATTACATTTATTTTTATTTGGTTAAAAATAGACAGTAAACTTTAAATAAGATTTGGTAAGAATTAGCACCGCTACTCCATTTTTATTTATTTAAACTTATATGAACACCAATACTGCCGTTTTTATAAATAAATATGCCTAGACAAATCACACAAATTGATCTAACCCTAAAGCAAATTATGTGCTTATTTTAAGGGGGTTAGACAATCATGGATAATTAGGCAATATGCATGTGATTTAGATAAAAAAATAACGTGTAATCTTTATTGCTAGAGAAATACACCCACATAAATATTTTTGGCAACAAGCCAATAACACTTCACTTCATTGACAAATTTTTGTTTTCACTTCTCAATGGAACGGATGTCACAAATAAGCGCGCTAAAATGGCGGTGCTTAAATCACCTCAAAATTATGATAGTTTGGATATATTTTTTTAGCTTATTTATCACTATTTTGCTAGTGTTAAATTTTTACAGTAATATAATTACTTGAAGTATTGTTTAAAAAAATTAAAAAAATTCATGCATATATTCCTTATTGATGGATTAGTTAATACTATATTGCACACCAATCCAGGTATATTTTGAGGAACATCTACTTATTTTTATAATATACAAGCTTATATTAATTGGTATGTAAAGGTTGTCTTATCTCTTAAGTTGTGATCTCTGCCAGACAATCCTTGCAAATTCACTATAACCCCTCGAGCAACAAGGTGTTGGTACTGTACTATATTGTAGGATTTTTTATACAATACCCTATGGCCTATATCATATGATGGTTTAGTGCATTTTCTACAAAAATTAGTTGCCTGAAATGTAAATCAATTTAAATTGAATACTAATTGTAAGTTTTATTCACTAGAGCCAGTGAGAAGTTATTGTTTTACACCTTATTATGCACTTTATGATTATTCATATCTCATGGTTCCATATATTATAATTTTTGTTGTGGGTTTCTTTAAAAGTATATAATATTTTGAAAATATAGCTTTTATTATGTAACTATAATTTAAATACAGTAAAACTCAATACCATGAGTTTTTCTGTGTTTTTATCTGTGTTCAAAGTTAATGTTTTCTTTTTTTTGTTGAACCAATTGTCATTAAATTTTTATGGACTTATCTCTGAAATTTGACTTATTTTACAAATAAGTCATAAAGCAAACATGTAACATACAAAAAATATATAAATGTTTTGAGAATTTTATTGAAGTTAACTATATAAAATATTCTATTCATATAAACATGGTATTTAATGCCTTTGTTATGAAAACATGACCTATCCACCAGGCCAGCGATGACTTGGATTTTGTTTATACAATAAAATAGCCATACTTGGTTAAGATTGTTTGTCATGCTGTTGATGATTGATGTTGTGTCGCCTCTGTGGTAGAGAAGTTGGTGACCAACTTTGATGCACAAGGTCCCGAGTTTGTTTTCCAAGCAGGGTAAATTGTTCTGCGTTTTTTTATTTTAACTAGAAAATTAATGTTGCCCTTACATTGGATTTGTGCCCAACGACTGTCTTGCCACCTGGGATTTGGGATCTAATATTGTCAGCTAATCATGATTACATTAATATGAATATCTGTCAACCCCTTCAAAGATATGAGCGTGACGGTTTTTGTTTATTTTGTTGATTGTCTGGATATGGAGAGAATACATTTATTTGCGCGTTTTTTCAGGTCAATGGAAAACGCTATCCAAAGACGCCATCCCATCCCAAAATCTGCCAAAACTAAACCCAGATGGGACAGTGAAAGTGATCAGAAAAAGCAGAACAATGAAGTACAAGGAGTCCAGGAAAGATGAGATTAGGTGAGACTCTACCATAAGCACTTTTAATGGAGATGTAAAGTAAAACTAAAGTGACCAATTTCTCGGGTAAAAATTGGACATTGCTATTTTTCGTCAATTAGCAATAAGCAAAGTTTATTGTTACGTCTATACATAACGAAATATGCGTATTTAATTTATTACAATAAGTAGGTACTATACATATTAGAGAAAATATATTAAATGTTTTCTTTAATGTTTTTCAGATTTTTCTGAGTAAGAATTACATTGCCCGGGATTGAAATGTGCCCGAAGTGGCGATAGGCTTGCCACCTATCACATCAGGGCCCTATTGACTTGGCTAGTCGAGGGTGTGTTCTAGTATATCTACTGGACTTACGAGTCGTGGATACACTAGCACACCTCTGCCTACCCCTTCGGGGATAATAGGCGTGAAGGTACTAAAATATATTTATTCACCTAATTGTATTATAAAGAGTGCTGCATATAGCATTACGCACGTGCGCTGCAAATATAACGGCTTTTGTTACGTGGATTACTCCAGCAAATTTTTGCACTTTAAAAACAATAAACTATTTTGTTTCGGGACACTGGGACAGATAATCCCAAAACGGGACAGTCTCGTTCAAAAGGAAACGTTTAGTCACTTTAGGCACAACGTCACGAATATAACTGCAGATTAATCTCAGTTTTGAATGGCATGTGAATATTTCAACCAAACATAATGCCTCGTATTAACAATGATAAGAAAATTTGGAAGCTGGGGAACCTTTTGCGAAATTCTGGAACTGGTAGAGTGGAGTATTTATGTAACGGTGCTAGTGATAGACAGAACTACCGCCCGTATTTTAGCTGCGTGATAAATAAACGTTGGATTGTTATTCAAACAAATAAAAAAAATTGGACTCCTAAAGGTGGTGGACCTTTATATCAAGGCAGAGTCAATTGAGACGCAACGTAAAAACACACAGCGCCATCTATTTTCTGGTTTTGTACTAAAATGATAATCTATATAAAAATATGTAAGAAGTGTTTGTGTGTAATATTAAAATAAACGCATTTTGCTAATTTAATTACTATGTATTTTTACATACAAGATACTAATACCGAAATAATATATTATTTAAATTTTTGTTGGTCTGTCTGTTTAACAAAATAATAAAAAAATTAAAAACGCGAACGAAATCGCGGGCACAGCTGGGTTTCTATATAGGATGGAAGATTTTCTGCTTTGGTTCTGCATGTGCAAAACAATTGACTATAACAGTACATTATCATAGTATCAGTCGGAAGAGACCTTAACCATTAAATATGAAAATGTGTTTTATGTTTATTTATAATTTCAGTGATAAACAAGAGAAATGGTCCGAACAAATGTCACTCCCACTGTCACAGACTCCGGAGACACCAGTGCCACAGGCTCAGGATCAATGTGTAAGAAACTCTTCTATATAAACAAGATGTTATTTAGCTGTATAAGAAGTAGCATATATTCTTTAAAGTTCGATTTATTTATATAATATTATCTGGATATACTACTCATATTATTTTTTATCTATTCAGGTAATTCTATAGCCCCATCAGATGACATAAAAACATATTACAATTTGCTCACTTTGGATTTAGATAAATTTGTGGAACTGTCCCTGGGTATTTATAAATCCCTGTTATATCAAAAAAGTGTAACTAGTTCAAAGTTTATCATAGTTTGTATACATGTCAATGGTAAAATAATTCATATCACAGTGTTAGTTGTCATAATAGTTTGAAACGGTTGAACCGATTATGATGAAACTATATGTAGACATACTAAGTCTGACAATATGTTGTTATATTATTTATTTTTGATACTCCTAAGTGATTAGGGTGGTCCGTCTCAAACATTTTTTTTTTATAATGAGGCATTAAAAATTCTTCAACAAGTATTCAACCATGAAAATTAATAAAAAATTTTTGCCATATGGCAAAATAACATTTGCGGGGACAGCTAGCAATTTTATATAATTTCTACTACTATTTGAATTATATATAATTGTTAACTATTTCTTTTTCCAGCACCCATACCGCTTGCACGCGCTGAGCGCAATTGCATCAACCATGACACCAAACACAACACTAGCCACCCCCCACACTCCCCCCCAAATCCCAAAACCAATCACCACACAGATACCACTCACACACAGCCCGACAATCAATCAAAAACCCAAGAAACAAGATGCTTTCATGCAAACTGATCCAATCCCATCAGAAGACGAACTCCCAAACACAAGCTATAGTGAAGCATCAGAAAAATCATTCAATTCAGAAGAGTATCCAAGCTACAAAGAAGATTTTGACATAAAAAGCTTCGACACGCCCAAAGACTACACAAAATCGAATGAAGACTACATACCACAGACAAATGAGGAATATAACAAAGAAGCTGAAAAATATGCATTGGAAAGAAAATCTCACAACGGTTATGAGAAAATGGACTATCAAAAACCAATGACAAATGGGTTTTCTAAACTACCAGACATGTACTCTACGTTTAATAACAAGGAATATGACAATAGAGAGCAATTTTCATACCCAAATTACTCGGATAGTGTTGAAGTCCTTCGTAATCAACAACATAACCTGCAAATGCTGCAAGAGCAACACCGTATAACGGAAAATCAGAATTTCTTTAACGAGAATCATATAAAACAAGAAATAGATTTTAGTAACGAGGAAGAGAAAGTTTTGTACGACCAGAACAAGGAAATAGGTATGATTTTTTACATATCATTTATTTCTTTTTAAATAATCATTTATTGTACAAATCACAAAAGGTCATCTTTTATACTTTACCATTTTAGATAATAAGTAATTTTTCTAAGAGTTAACTTAGGTTATCTGAAAACATAACATTGTCTAAGATAAGATTTTTGCCCAATATGGTGACTGACTGTTCTAATGTAATCGGCTAATCGTAGCTGCATATACACCTATACCTACTAACTAACTTGGGTAGTTGTAATATACCGCGATGGAATAGCGTTTAGCGCCATCTAGCGATTTTATTTAAATGAATGTTTTCATCAGAAATGGGTTTGATAGAATCAGACTTTACTTTTCGGAAACTTATATTTAAACAAACATAAAATTATTTTGCACTCCCCCAAAAAGTAGTACTAAACGTACGCTTCGCTACTTAAACATATTTAGCAGGAAAACTAGACTGCAGTCTACAACTGTAGAGATAGTAGTACTAATAGTCGAAGCGAAACGTACGTCTAGAGTAAATGTGTCTTGCTTGATCTAATCGAAGTACTTTTTTTTATAATCATTTGTAATGTTTCATACTATAACAGTCCGTTTTAAGATTCGAAGGGGAAAAAGAAGGAGACGGATTTCCTGATTTTACACATTGTCATTCACTATTTTACCCTAGAGCGGATCACGAAAGTGCACCGCACTGACTAATTTTTGCTCTATTTGACATTTATTAATTTAGGAAATGACTCCATTCCTTAGGCAGGACGTCTACATATTCAACCAGTTCTGGCGGAATTTAGTAAGATATTAAACTTTTATAACAATAATGAATACTTGCGTTTTTTATTAGCTGTGCACGCTATTTCGTCCGCGTTTTAATATTTCTGAAACATAAGCTGTCCGCATTTTTATGTAATTATTTTACTATAGGATATAAAGAAATAACTTTAAAACTGCGTTTAATCTGTAAATAGAGAGTAACTACATTTAAAGCCGTTATTCCAATATAAATATATAAAACATTTCTTGTTGTTTATTGATTGTATCAAAACTATTTTTTTGTATATTCGCATTAACAGAATGTCAATAATCAAAAAGAAACATAATAATATTATGTTTCATATCATATTTACCGGCCAGTGCTATAAATAATAAAGAGATCACATCGATTATCTTTATATATATTTAAAATAAAAATAGCCTATGTTACTCCTTAATACGTCAGCTATCTGCCAGAGAAAAAACAGACGGGCAAAGATTGTAAAACATGTTATTTCGTACTATCTACTGTTAATAATTGGGTATTTAGTAAAAAACGGTTATCATTTCTATGGCCATAACACCAGTGCTCGTCATTGTCGTGCTTTGGTTTATAAGATCACATTTGATGTCTATAAGTGTTTCTTAACCTTTGAAAAATACGTCTGTCTGTTTCATTTTAATATCATTAAGAAATTCACACATATACACATTTTCTTGGCTTTTTTTTATTAATTTAATATTATCAAATTAACCCGAACCACAGTTTCAGATCCCAACACTATGTACGATGGACAAAGACGCGTAATGGGAGAACAAAGGCTCATGGAACATCTGCAACACCAAGTGAAACAGGAACCAGATGCTTCCAGTGGTAAGTTTCCTTCTCCAGACTTCTTTTACTCTCTTCCGCACCACCCCTCTCTCTCGTAACTTCTCTTCCACCATTCGTATTACCATTAAAGTCTTGACACTCCAGCTAAAAAACTAAACAAAAAATCTAACAACCTGACCGTTGTCAGCGACCCACCTACTACATACTCTAACTATTGGGAGATCCGTTGGCTTGTACACCGTCTTAACTCATAAAAAAGTATAAATGTCAAAGTTTGTTGATGTGTCTGTTTGTTACTCTATAACACGAAAATTACTAAACGGATTTTTACCAAATCTTTCTATACAGTTTACACATAAGGATAACAGATAACCTATCTGTTGTCTTTTACTTTTTAACCGGCTACAATAAAAGCGGGTATGTTTTTATGCGATAGGTTTTGTAATTCGTTCGCGTTTTTAATTAATTGTTTTATTTTACAAATTCCTAAAATAAAATTCTAAAATAAAAGTAGCCTAAACCGTTCCTTATTAAATTAGCTGTCAACCAGTGAAAGGCCCATTCCAGTGAAGACAGACAAAATAGATGGCGCTGCGAATTTTTTACATCGCGCCTCTGAATGGACACAGCCTTAATTATAAATAAAAATTTGGTACCAAATCTGTAAATAGATGGTGCTCTGCACTTTTTATTGCGTTTCTAATTCAATTGAGTCTGTCTTAATATATTTGTTAAGATCATGTAATGAAGGGTAACTTGGGGTACATTTATTTTAGAATTATCTATACATAAAATAAAACAATGTCTGTACATGGAAAATAACATAATGGGCGGGCTCTATATACGCAAGAGAACACAAAATTCAAAACAATGTTTCTTTACTTTGTCCGGTTGTCTGTATATTTGTGCATGCTAATCTCAGAAAAGGATTAACGGATTTGGATGCAATATTCAGAAATATGTCGTGATGGCTATCACTTAACGTTTAGTGTTTATTTAATTTAAATCGGTTAACAAATAAAGAACTTATTTGAAGTGAAATATATGCGTAAGAAGTCGTGGGCACAACTAGTATTAAATGTTTATTGTATATGTTTAATGTATACTATGTTTTATATATTTAAAGTTTATACCTTAACTTATTTCAGGGTGTGATAGTGTTATGCAACCACAAACAAGTCCATTTTATAATAGCGGTCATAATAATGCACCAGGTGAGTTATTTTTTTTTTAATAATATTTTATGTTTTTTGACACAAATTATAGACTTGCGAGTCGATCTCGCGCACGAAGGGTTCCGTACCGTTATAAAAACGGCAAAAATGACCTTTGTATTATTTTTTTTCTATTTTTATTTAGTACTAGCTTTCTGCCCGCGGCTTCGCCCGCGTTAATTATTTTAATGGGTATCACAGTTATCTTTCAAAGTTTCCATCTTAATTATTTCGTAAAAACATACCCTCTTTTATGTATTCGGGTAAAAAGTAGCCTATGTCCTTTCCCATGTTTAGTTCTATCTTTATACCAAATTTCATCAAAATCGGTTCAGTGGTTAAGACGTGAAAGCGTAACAGACAGACAGAGTTACTTTCGCATTTATAATATTATATTAGTACGAATTTGTTGCTATAGCGGCAACAGGAATGCATCTCTGAAAACTTCAAATATCTAGCTATCACAGTTAATGAGATAGAGTCTGGTGACATACAGATAGACGGACAGGCAGCGGAGTCTTAGTAATAGGATTATATTTTTAACCTTTATGTACGGACCCTAAAAACTAATAAATGCTTTATCGTTTATTATTTTTTATGTTTATTATCTCACAACTTTCGACTGGGTGAATCGACTAACTGCGAGGCTCAGGTTTGATTCTCGACGGGGACAGACATTTGTGTGATGAACATAGATGTTTGTATTTCCGGGTCTGGGTGTTTATTAAATTTATTCTGGTATTTCATTAAGTATCTCTGTGTTTAGTATCGTTGTCTAACACCCATAACACAAGCATTTATTTTTTTAGATCAATTTGTGTAATATGTCTAAAAATAAGTATTTATTCTTTTTATTGAACTGATTTGGTCCATTTCTGATAAGTTGACCTCGTTTCATATAATTATTATTTAATAAGACAAATATTAGTTTCAGGAGGATATTATGATCAGTTATCAAGACCGGGGCCAGAACTATTGATAGCCAAACAGAATGCTTTGGCCGCTCATCCACAATTATGTAAGTTTTATTATAGTATATTGCAAAAATAAATAGATCATCACGGTTATATCCCCGAAGGTGTAGACAGAGGTGCATACTTATGCACCCACGATTGGCTGGCAATATTAGGTAGGTAGGACAATATATGTGACCAGTCATCGTTACGTTTTTCAGGTACACTGAGAATTTTATAGAACAAGTTAACCCTACCCGGAAATCGAAGCCGGGACCTCTTATTTTAAAGTCGGACACCGGCTATGCTCGACGGTGATAATATCCCTTCGGGGATAATAGGCGTGAAGGTACTAAGTAGTCTATAGTAATATATAGAGAGGATAGGACTATGAAGATAGACGGCTAAGTAGAGGGGGCGGGGCAAGTAACTGTATTAATATAATCTCCAAAATGCTATCACATTATAAAGTTAGTCCGTGGCGCAATTTTTGTAAGAGTTTAATTTAAAAAAATATATTTTTATAATATTATTGATGCTAATTTATTGCTATATAGCTTAGTCCATTGTAAAGTTAATTGTAATACACACACAATTTATTTTTTGATATACACTTTTTAACAATTTTTATGGTTACATCAATTCATTACACCCTGTGATAATTTTGTGCACTAATTTTCGGACACCATATATACAATGGAATTACACCAAGTGCCGACGATGGAAAGTATAAATTCTGTTAATGGAAAGTATAAATTCTCTATCTACATCTCATGGAATTTCGCGTGAAGGTATTTTTGTTAATAAATTCATTGTTTAATTCTAAATGCAAGTGCGAGTATTGTTGTCGCCTCTACCGCCCAGAGACAGCGATTTTATATGAATGAAATTGTTTTGACGATGTATTAACACTTGATAGGTTATCGGATATAATATTCGCATTATTATCTACATGGTATTTCCTGTTGCAGGGCAAAACACAATGAAACGACCATTTTTCTTTAGCGAAAGTACACATTTCAACACTCCGCAGCTCTTACACAGATATGAGGTGAGTTTTATCAAAATGCGTTTCCCTTTTTTCTATGGGATAAACCGTGGTTAATTACCAGACTCCTTACCAGATAGCTTTTGAGAGGCGAGTATAGGTTAACTGGGTCGCTACCAACATGACCACTAATGGTAGAGTGCTGTGCAGCAACTCGCATGGGTAGGGATTCACCACCTTACCTATTTCTGTTACCTTGATGATATTGTCGTGTTCCGGTCTTCAAATTTGTTGTACGGGAGCCTCCTTGAAATATATTTTTATTTTGTTTTTAGTTTTGCCGTTTTAGCGGCAATGTACTTTCTATCTATCACGGTTTATTAGGTACAACCTGGTAACAGACAGATAGACGGACAGAGGAGTCTAAGACGAGTAGCTGTCATCTGGGTACAGAATCATAAAAATTATAAGATTGGGTACTTTAGTAGTAGATGTATTCACTGTCATGAATTGAAGGCAATCTTATATCTCTTTCAAACATCTAGCATTTCCGCTTATATCAGAGGTTTCCAAACTTATTTTGTTTCACGCCCACTTTGAAAATCAGTTATTTTGTAGCGCTCCCATTTATTCTGCACCTTAAAAACCCAATAACATTCGTTTTGAAAGACTGGCTTACAAGTAGCCTATGTCTATGTATGTCTTACCTACTCTATGTATAATAGCTCTATGTAATATTCTGGTCCTAGATATTTAATATATGAATATGCTTTTGTATTTTTTTAAATACACGAATATTTGTTTTGCAGGATTTAAGCAGAATTCTTCAGTGATCATAGACATTCCAAAGTTTATATATATTTTTAATATTAAAAAAAATAATCTCGCGCGTCATTTATTTTTAAGATTTTTTTAAATTTATTTTGTATCTGTGACATTTCGGTTGCAACACGACCATAATACAAAACTATTATCTGTGTGGAATAAAAAAACTCACTTTATTAAGGGCTTTGCCCGCGGGTTTTCCCGCATGCTAGCGCCCTCTTCATCTTTTGGTTTCATAAATTATAAAGTTAATATCCTTTTAAACATAATTAAGGACATATTTTTTATACATAAAAGATTTTTTTTTTGCTTAATTTAAAACCCCACTCTACACAGATAATGGTTTTGTATTTTTTACTATATTAGGAGTACTAGTCTAAGTCATCTATAAGCTCTGTTATGGTACTCTTTTTTTATATATTTCACCAAAAACTGTCAAGTATGTCAAACATATACAGACGTCACTATTGTGAAAATATGTTTTATTTTTTTACATTATTATTTTATATTTGCACTGTTAAACAGTTTGCGTTATATATTTTTTGTTATTTTTTTTCAATATAATTTTATTATTTTTGAGTCTGTATTACACGATTTTGGCGTCTTAAGTTTTTAAACGATCGTATTCATCAATATGTATATTATGAATTCGAAATGATATTGTGCCTGCTTTAAATAAAATAAACACTCGCAAAATAAAAAAAAGTTGACATTTTTTTTTCAATTTAAGTATGTTTTTTTTATATATTTTTCCAGCTATCACAAAATGAAATAATGAAAATATTTTTGAGGTAGGTATGTATTGTTATAGTAAGTACACATATTGACGTTTGCGAATGTCTACAACATAATAATATTTAAAGCGTCAAAAAAATCTAGTTTTCTATGTAAATAATAGATCTATATAATATTATAGTTTTCATATAGTTTTGCCATAGACTTTATTTTCATGCTTTGTTACGAAGAAATATATTTTTGTTTCTATTTTATATACCAATTACATAAGTTACCATATTTTTGCTATTTTTTTATCTGACAATTTTGACATAGAAAAAAAATGTTTTTGTTTATAAAACCAAAGGTAAATAACCATAAAATTATTTTTAGATAAATTAAGTATAAAAGTGACGTCTTAATTGTATATTTGTTGGTTGTAAATTATAAGCTTTCGGTTGTCTTTTTTTTTAATTTCTATGAATCTTGCCCTTTCGACTGTATTTTAGAATTTTTATGTTTTATAAAAAAAAACTTTATAAAGGTTTCATAAAAAAAATCAAAATTTTAATAATAAACAAGGTTATTTTTATGTACTTATGTTTTTATTGAAAAAATTGAGACGTTAATTACTATTTGTATGGAAAGTTATTGTTGGTAATTCTAATTTCAGTTTGAGTATCTATTTTTGTTTTTACTCAACCTTTATTTGTTTTTTTTAAATATTGACACATGTTATAAAAAAATAACAAATAGTTGTTTTTATATAACACTACATTTTTACAGTTTTATTATATTTTATCACTTTTCTATTTTCTTCAATGTCTTTGAGTTATGATATATATTCGTCAAAATCTTATGTTTTTTGTGAATAATATCCCTTTTTTCTGTGTCAAACAGTGTCAGTTTCGAGTATTTAAGAGACATTTGGTTAGGGAAGTGATATTATCGAATTTATGTGGCAATTATATTAGCGTTAAGTCGTAAAATACGTCACAATTGGGTTTCTTTATAAAAAAAAATCTTGCCAAAAAATTTCATATACAATATGAATACGACAATATTTTCATAGAAATTCGTATTTTTTTACTTTTTGGTGCTTTTTTGTTTCCCCATTTGACGAGTACAAGTGACAAAATTATTTAGTACGCACACGCGTAGTTGAAACGCTAGTGTATTTAATTAGTAACTGCCTGAGTAATACGCGACCATATTCCAAGCGTTTGGGCGGTGCGGTGGCGGTAGTGCCACTAGATGGCAAAATTTGCCATAATGTGGCAAAACTTTTACGGCTGTGAAAATATATCTGCATCTTAACTGTTTATGTCAGGTGACTTACCATAGTGTGGCACTATTTAATTAATTTAAAATTTGCCATAACACCGCGTTGTTTGTGATGTCGCAATATATTTTGTATTCAAGTATTTTAGATGAATCAGATTGTGGCAAAAAAATATTTGTTTTTGACGAAAATAAAGACAGTTTTTGCAACAGTGTGGTTAATCTTACTACATATTTTGCTCATAATTATGGCAATATTATGATATCACATGATATATGTAATAGAATAGGTAACTTCTTCTTTTCTTGTATCATTAGATTGTATAAGAAAATCGGCCTGATGCTATTTGTTTTAAATATAGACATGGCCTAAATCCAAAATACCATATGGTGTCTACAGGCCACGGTTGTCTCTTACCGCCAGGAGACCTGTGTGCGAACAGCGAATAAGCTGCCAACAAAAAAACACTAATCGCAACCTGAAGAACAAATTTTTTCTTTTTAATGTTATTTATATTGTTTCTATTTTACATTTATTTGGATGTTGAAACCAATGTGTCTCAAGATCATCAATTAAAAAAAAATTGGAAATTAAAAAGTTGAGTACATAAAGTTTTTATATTTTTTCAGTGTATTACTTGCATTTAGTAAATTTTTTTATGAAATACCTTGATATATCTCCAGAAATTTTAATAATTTTGGTTTCAACCACCTCTTGATACTCTAAGGCGGGGATTGATCAAATATTAATAGGTTATTTTATTTATACGTGATCACTTATTGGAATATGGTCGCGTATTACGAGTCGGGGTTTTGTAAAAATATATACCATAGGTTAAGTAATTTTTAAGATGTCGGGATGGTAGAATAGAGGAGCGTGTGTCATTTTTTTATCAAAATTGTGATTTATATAAAAAATATTTATATTGTGAGAGTTAGAACATTTATTTTACTACGCTCTAATAGACCAAAGCTGTGAATGTCTTGTGAAGAAGTACAACGTCCGTTTACACGTGCGATTTTAATGTGATATTTCATCTTATTAATTTTTCGTCTTGTATAATTATATCTCGTTTTGTAATACCCGATATGAAATAGACAAATTAAAATCGCAAATTAATAGCATGTGTGAACGCACGACACTTAACGCGTGAAATATTTTTTGTGGCTATTTTGAACATACGTAATTTCTCCTCCCCATAATATGTAATTAATATTACATTTTTAATTTAAGTTTCATATTCTTTTTTCATTGAATTGTCTAAAAAAAACAATTGTTTTGATTTCTTTGCGATTATAATGTGTTAAAATAACATAAATAAATTTACACAAACTTAAAATTGAGAAAGTAGTTAATTTGAATGAAATAAAAGTTACCTAACTTTGTCGGACAAAAATATGTAATTTCATCCTTTTTTTTAACTGTAAATAAACTTAAATTTTAAAAGAATTGTATCTGAAAAATAATGCTTAATGCTAGATTTGTTGATGAAAATCACATTAAGTTGAAATGTGAAGTATTAAAAAATAAAAAGTTTAATTAGTTAAAAAATCTAATATATATTACAATGTTTATTATAAAATTGGGCAAAAAAATACAGTTTTTCAACTTACCCAAAAAAAGTAAGAAATGTAATGTAATATTTAAAAAAAAATTATTCAAAGTTCAAATAATTTTAATTTAAAATCTTTTAAACAATTAACGATTTTTAAAATTAAAATAAGTAAAAAAACAAATACAGTTTTTCAATATACCAAAAAAAAATCTAAATTCAATTTTAGAATAATTTTCTATATTGCAGATTTACTGAAGTATTCTTTGTTTATTATTTTTTGTTGCAATCCATCAAAACAGTGGCTAGAATCGAATAGTAAAATCGATTATTTTTAAATTAAAAATTTTCTTTATAATGTTTTGCTGCCAGGTTTGTGTAGCGGTAAACAAATATTTTAAAATAAATGGTCATAAAAAATTAAAATATTTTACTTGAAAAAGGTCACATTAAATATTTCATACGTTTGGGTTTAATGAGAATTTCAATTTAATGTTTTGACTTAAGTGTGGTATTATATAAAATTTCGATTTCTAAATACATAAGTTAATACCTTCGATTTGTGATTGCTTATGAAAATTCAATAAATTATGGTACAAATTATATAAAAATATATATTTGAAATAAAATAAAAAAATGAATGAAATAGTTAAAATTGAAAATTTCATTAAATCATTTTAGTTGTTATGTAAAAAGGTGTTAAACGCTAGATACGATTTTTGGTTTGTGTATTTTCTACAGCAGTGGCCATTTTAAATAAAAAATAAGTGGAAAATTTTAAATTGTTTTATTTTCCGGCTTGATAAAGAATTATCTGATATTATTTTGACAGAAATACCAAAATTATAAAAAAATCTTAATGATACGAAATACACGCCATCTATAGATACCAAAGATGTTATGGCGCGTGGATTACAAGTTTTTGGGCTTTTCACTTTTGTAAGTTTTAAAAGCACCTATGTTATAGGAAGAAAAAGCAAGCCGTTGGTACGTTTCTGAAGAGTATTATCGTGAAAATTTTTAGCCACGGTCACGGTGTTAGTGACAGTTCTAAGTTCGCATTAACGACTCTGAAGGATTGTTTGCCGGGTTGGAAAACTGCCGAAGTTTTATCATTTATTGTGTACTGAAAGGCATAGATTCATATGACGGTAGGAATTGGTAAGGCGGTGGATCCCTACCCGGGCGAGTTGCTGCACAGCACTCTACCACCAGTGGTCATGTTGGCAGTAACTCATCTAACCGATGCTCGACTTTTACGAGATGTCTGGTAGGAAGGCAGTTGGTCTATGTCATTGTCGTGTTCCGATCTGGTAGAGTAGCCGGTAAATGAAATGAAAATTATTTATTTGCCGAATATGTGTGTTTAAAAGTTACAAAAGTTTTAATTATATCAACATATTCTACCACAATGTGTGCAAATATTTTAACACTTAATTTATATTTGTTTATTAATTATAAAACTATATATTACATACTAATACTAAATATCTTAATATTTATAAATATTAATTTTAACCCGACTTATTTTAACTCTGTCTACCATAAACTACCACCGTTTCCAAGCCTAGCCAGTCAGGAGAAGAAACAGCGAAACAAACTCCCCGGCAACCATGAATTCTTTAATCAAATTTATACTAGTAAGAAAAAGTTACAATGGGCATATGGCTTACAAATAGTTTGTTCTTATTAGGAAATCAGTCAAAAGAATTGAAAAAAGTCGGACCTTCCTTATAAAAATTGAATCAATATACAGTTTTAAGAAAAAACTCTTTGTTGTCCAAATTTTGTGAATGAAAAATTGTTCATTTTAAAATTAATTGTCAATGCAATGCAACTTAAAATAATTTAAGTATATGAATTTAGGCAAGGAAGTAAAAATGTATCTTAAAAAGTCCCTTAAAGACATATTAAAATTCCAACAAGTTCAAAATTTTTGTTGTTCAGGTTTCGGACGTGATTATTTTTTTCGGATCAACTTTGTTTATTATGATGTTGACAATGAAACAGCTTCAATCAAACTCCTTCCTCTGGATTTTTTATAAAAATGAGATGAGTGGTAATTCTATTTTTAATACACATTTCATTGATAACATTAACCTCTTTGTAACAGGCATAAGGGAAATCGATATCGGTTTTTCCACTTTAATCATTTTCTATTTGTAAAAAAAGAAATCAACACATTTCGTTACCTCTAGGCGTAAAATTTTATAAAACTCTTTTCATTTCGCCGAAACACAATTCGCCACTTTCACGGAACACCTCAGCCAAATGTGCAAAATAGGATTCAAGTACAGCATCGTCTGGGATTTTAGATTTCATCTAAAAGCAAATGAGATAGATTTATGTCGTACCGAGTTTTATTGAAAATACTAGGTACTACGAGAGAAGACGGGACTTTTTTCTTCAAGAATATATATATTTTGTTTTTGTGATGTGATGACTTCTATATATACAAGTAGCTTAATAGACAAAATCAACTAATTCCCTATTTATTAATAATTACTATTCACATTTAAAAAAATGTATGTAAGGTACCTGCGGCAAACAAGGCCCACCTAACCTAAAACCTTCATAAATCTTCTGTTTGTAACTTTATTTAAATGAAACAAATGCTCAATATTAGAGTATTTATCAAATATTTCTAACGTACAGAAATTTGTCTGATTTTTTTACATTAATTTTTAAACAATCATTTTTAAAAAGCCTCTGTTGCGCCTTATTAAACTGGGGTAGTATAATAAAGCCCATATATTAAATAATCTTATTTAATAATATTTTTACAAAAATTAACTCTTAATGACAAATAAAACAAATATGGCTGGTAAATTGTCTTCAAATTCCGGTTTAAGCCGTTACCCTTTAAAGATTATCATTGGTGGTATGTAATTACCCACTGCATTTGCACACATGGCTACGGTAACGTTCTCTGCATGCTCTGGAGCTACCATATGAAGCCTTTTACTGCCCCTTTGAGCCAATACAGATCGTTGGTGATGGAGACGTGAGACGTGAGACGACATCCTTTTTCGACCATATTGTAAAGATGTTCTGCCAGTCTTTACCAGCAACACCAGATTCTTGATTAAAACTGTTTTTTAAATTGTATTTCTGGCAGAAAATAAAAGCCTGTCTTCGAATCAGCCTCGGTGTCAAAGGCATTCCGATTGTAGCGAATCGAATCTCTCTCTTAACAAGATCATTTTCTTGGTCATTACTCATTATAGAACTCCTACTTAAACGTTTGTTGTGGAATCCCATACCGATCTGCGGCAGCGCGTTGGGTGAGTTGACCGCGCTCAACT
>DVZL01001453.1:0-17693 GCA_018236625.1 Lasaia peninsularis
CGGTGGATCCCTACCCGTAAGAGTTGCTGCACAGCACTCTACCACCAGTGGTCATGTTGGTAGTGACCCATTTTTATTATATAAAACCTTTTGTTTTACTTAATATAATCAGGCGTTACTTTGCGGAAATCCATAGGCAAACAAAAAATAAAATTAATTTTATTTTATTTTTTGCCTTTTGTTTTGTTGAGTTCAGTCATGAAGCTATAATGTTAAGTTCTTCTTCTTCTTCGCTTATATTATGGCTTCCAATCGTTTTTCACGAAATGTTAAGTTAAGTTATCCATAAACGTGCTTTGTCGACTCTTTCAAACATTAAATTCAACATTATGATCTATGTTTAAATATCCACTTGGTAATATTTGCATGAGGTACCTTCATAATTTACAAATTAAAAGTTGAAAGTAAATCATTATTATACCAATAAACATTTAATTTAATAATATTTTAAATAAAATTAATTTGATTAAATTTTATTATTAAAGATTGTAATTAATCGATTATAAAATCGATCAATTGCTTTTAAAAACTGATTATTGTTCACAGCCCTAATGTTATTACCATTTTTAATCTTTCACAACATGACATTCGGCTTTTTACCAGATGTTTGTGTCTTGCAGCATGCTACGTCAATGATAAAAACTGAAAAAAATGAAAAAAAGTTGCAACAGAAAAGTAGCTGAATTTCACGAAGAGCACTGTTGTGCTGGAAATGTCATTGGGAATTTCCGTCGGGCGTCTTCACTGCGACTGCGCGGTGAAAAAATGGTGCAGCGATCTCCGCTACAAACCAGAAAATATATCCCAATAATCACGGAAAACAACAATCAAAAACATAGAAGTGATGGCTCCCGCCATCCGGAGCTCGGCCACCGTCCACGAAGTCAAGTAAGCGATTTAAATTGTTTACATCAACATTTTCTATTATCTAGGCCAAACCAATATACGCAATTATTTAATATGTAATATTCTACATTAAACTCATTAAGTATTATTAATCTTGCATTACATAGTTATTTCACATCAAGCGAAGCAAATAGAAATTTGTATTTTGAAAAGATATTTTTGTTTTATGTAAGTATGTAATGAATTTGTAATAATCTTTCAGTCATTCAACTCACATAGTCCTACAAAATCGAGGAAACCCTGCTTAAAATCCCAAGACTCTTGTGTAGATCCACATTTAAGTATGACTGACTCTGCACATACTCCCCCCGGATCTCCTGAGGAGTTACCTGATGATGAATCTTTACATAGCTATGGTAGTGCTGCCACAGCTGCATCTATTGATGCTGGGTATGCCCCTTTTAATGGCACTACATTTAGTGGTAGATCAATGAGATATGTCCTTCATTGTTCATCTCATGCTGGATTAGCTGGAGAGGAATATTTGACGCCAACACAAAGAGCTCAGAAACAAATTCGTCGCTTAAAAAATCTACTGTGTCAAGCTAAGAAAGACTTAGAAAAAAAGGACAGTGAAATATTTCAACTCACTAAAGAAGTTGTGGAACTACGTTTGTATAAAGCATCAATATTCTCTCCTGATGATAAGTCTAATTCAAGTGAGGTTGTAACAATAAGAGAAAACAATGATGAGCCCCATGATGTGGAGAAAAAGTGCAAAGAGAGGTCTTTTGATATCACTGATAGTCCTATTTTTAAAGACCAAACACCGACTAGATGTCGGAATGAAATGCAAAGTTCCTTTACTGACTCCGGTCATTTTGATGATCTCACTAATTCTTCATTACATTCAAAAGAATCTGTGCATATGCTAACTCATGATGCCTCGTGCATGACAGACATTGGTGATAGTGATGATGAGAGACGTAATTTGATTTCCTTTTATGAAAAAAAGATTGAAGACGTTATAAGATCCCATATTGGGGAAACTCAAGATATAAAGAAGGCTCACAATGATAAAGTTGAAGCGTTATTACAAAAGCTAGCTGATGTGAACACTAGATATTGTGAATTGTTGCCTAATTACGAGCAAGCAAAAGAACGGATCCATGTTTTAGAGAAGCAGCTTGAAGATGTTAGTAAACAATTGACGGACGAGGAAGGTAGACACCGTTCAGTTTATCTACAAATGTACAATAAAGGCCTTGAAGCTGCTAAGTTTGAAATGGACAAGGTATGATTTTTTTATAGTAATCCATACTATCTATCGTCTATTGTTTGGAGTATTAAAATTTTATATGTAGATAATTATTCATTTGGATAATCTAGAAATAATGTTGCAGAACTCTTACTTAGTATTAAAAATTTCTGTAGCAGGAAATGGTTCTGTTGCATAACCATTTAGACACAGTATTTATCAGTCTAAGGAGCAGCAAAGAGAAAGCAATATTTCATTTTAGTAATTTTAATTCAAATATACTATACAGAAAAAACTGCTGTATAGGTAAGAACTGCATGTGTTTATTTGCCTCTACCTATTAATACTGTAAAAAAATATATTTTCACAGGAAGGTGATCCAGAAGCAGGTCCAAGCCAGATGAATAGAGTATCAGTAGAAGAACTGCTAGAACAATTGCAAATTACACAAACAGAGCTCGAGAATGTCAGAGTGAGTATTGATTATATCTTACTTAATTATGTGGAATGTTTTCCTAATCTAACAGTAATGAGTAGTCGCTCATGCTAACAGATTGAAATATTTATACACAACTAAATGCTAGATATTCTAAAATGAGTTATAATGCTGCTGAGAAAATGTATATTGATATTTTCATTTTATTTATACGTTATCTCAAATGCTGAGGTCTCACCTTGACACTTTAAAGCAATATTATTCCAATAATACAATTTGAAAAAGAAATATATACTTATGCACATCAAAATAATTGTTATTTGTCGTCGATAACAACCAAAATGAAAATAATTCTGCCTTAAATTGTCATAGTAAAGACCTTGTTCTTAGTTTAACAAAAGTTTGAATTTTAATATGACATAGTGCTAATTAATAAAATCACATTGAATACATTTCTAACAATGGAAAGTTCACTTTCATAAAAAATATAGTTACTCAAAGAGTAAATATCATGTTGATTACAATTTTTAATATGCTATTGTTTTTTTCTTTATTAGATAAAGAAATAACAATTTAAAGCTTTAAAAATGTTAAATTTTTTTACACCGAAAATAGTTTTTCGGTGGACAAACTTGGGTGCACTCTCTTTAAATAGTGTACTGGTAACGGCGAATAACATGTAGTGGATTACAGGACACCGAATTCAGAGAAGAACGTTCTACAAAGTCTCAAGTACTTCTAAGTGCAAAGGAGGCTGTTTCTTTATGGGTCCTAGGAGCTCGAAAGGTTGGATTATTAAGACGGACATGCTTTTAGTTTTTGACCCTTTATTTTTACACCTTGCTTCAATGCACAATTTAGATTGAGCGGCCACTTAAATAAAGTTTTTATAACAATCTGTAAATGTTTAGAGGTTCTTTCTTTATATTATTGTCAGCAGACAATACTACCAAACAAAGAGACTGAGTGGGTGAAATATTTTAAAAAACATGAATGGTTTCGATTGTTTACGTAAAATAAATTAAATGAGTGTTTAAAAAAAATAATTATTTAACTAGAAGGTATAAAAAATGTGCTGGTAGACAAATCACAGCTATATTTGGACCTCTTTAATCATTAACTGTTGCATCTTTCAATAAAATCTATCCATACTATCATTGCTATAAAAAAGAATGTTATCTGTGGTAATAGGCAGTACATATTATCAACATAATATATAAACTCGCCTAATTAATAAGTGAATGACTAAAAAAACATAACGATAATGTCATAATAATTATTATTTCATTTTTAAATCCTTAAAATTAATATATAAAGATAAGACATAATCATTGCTATGGTTAAAAGTAAACTATTTTTTTTTAATCTGGTAATTGAGTTAGGAGAATTATAATCATATAAACATAAGAATCTATTCATATAAACATTTACATATTGAATTACTACAGTAAACAAGGAGTGTATTGCGTAGTAAACTTACAACTGTGGGAGAATTGTGTATGTCTGTATTTAATGGGGCATTGTTTAAATTTTCACAATTAAAATGTATGTATATGCAATATGCTCTACAGTTTACTTATTACTTATTAGGTGATGGTTAATCTAGATAAGTACGATGTTATTTTTGTGTTATTTTTTTAAGCTAGCTAATAAAATATTTATGTTGGTGCAATGTGAACAAATTTATCTGTATAGTATGTGAATCACATTTTTAAAAAATGGTAAATTAATCAATAAAATAGGTAAATATGTATGTCAAAATGAATCAGTTCCAAATGTTAATAGTTTGTTCACTTTAAGAAAATAGTGACATCATATTCATGCACCTACGCCAAATAGTAGTCAATTAAATATAACGTCAATTTTGATATTCTACTTTTTGCAATTTAATTGGTTGAGGCATTGCTATGTTAATGTTGTCACTATTTACTGAACACAAACAAACAATTATAATTGAAACTCCGATTTTTGGAATTAATAATTTTCTCGAGAAAGATAAATAGTACTATATTCATATGCAAAAAAATGATTTCTCCAAAATTTACCTAAAAAATGTTGGGCATGAAAGTATGAAAATCTGTAAAGGGAAATGTCGCAAGTAGCAGCTACACAAAAACTCAAAATTGATTTTACGGAAATAAAGTATAATTGCTAAATTGATCCAGAGCGTACTCAAAGCCACAAACAACTAATTTGAAATGTCAAAATAATGTGATATAAGCTGTTCACAATTGACATTGCCAGAGCATGTGTAAACATTTAATATGATTTTATAACTTATAATTTTTTTGATTGTTGCTAAATATTTCATTACTTTTACAAATCAATAATTAATTCTGCAATGACAACACTATTATTTAAGATCTTGTTGTGGTAACATTGTTACTATTAATGAATAATTTATGTAAGAATTTCCAATTTATATGGTAACTAACTATGGTAATTTATATGGTTAATAACATATGAATTAAATGCTATTTTTGTTAAAACTCATGCGACTAATATTTGTTATCGTAGCATGGAATATAAGTCTAACTAGACGCTAAGTAGATTTTTGAAAATTGTATGCTTCAAATTTAGCTTTGGTTTGGTTTCACATTTATATGGAGCACATACGGGCCGCCCATATACAGATTATGTCAATGTATCTAATACACTTTTTGATCTGTGACGAAGTTGAACTTCTACAGATAACAGAATACATGTTGTCTATAGACAATAAATATGGAATGTGTGATTTGCTAATTTATAAGTTTAGATAGGGATTCTAAGTCACAGGTATGTATACCAACTACCCCTTACCTGGCTGAACTAAATCTGAGGTTATGTCTGAGGGAGTAATTAAAATGACATCTACCATAACCTCACAATAAAACATATACCTCTTTGGTTCAGATTATTCTTATTTACTCTAGCCTTGAAACCGGCCAAATTGTAATTCTCGGGGAACACAGCTACAGGAAGTTAATTCCAAAAATAAAATACATTTTTGTTACTAAAATACCTGTATTTTTTCCATGCAACTGTGAAATCAGCCCTAGTTTTGCATGGTGTAGAAACAGCCTCTTGGTTCTAGTCTTGTGGGAATCACTTGTAACTAACTATACTAAAATGACATGAGGTATGAATGTAGTGAATCTTTGCATGATTGTTTTACGCCCTGATTTATTTTTATCATGAAGATAAAAGTAATATCTCCAAGTTACACTCCTAACAAATACCTGAACCAATACATAGTATTACCAACTCACTCTGGACTGGGTTACCTCTCTTTCTGTGCATTTTGTGGTGTTCACCGAGTCAAAACAAGCCGGCATTGTGAGAGAGATAATCGGCCCTATGAGAATGAGATAGAAGTCTTAGGAATGTGATTTTCAGATAATACCTTTCACTTCATGATTTTTATGTAGGGGTATTCTAGGGTGTAACTGACCACATATATTTTTACAATTTTTTTTCATATTTTTCTAATTATTTGTAGTTATTTTTATTTTTGTTACACAATATAGTAATACAGTAAAACCCGAGTTTACCCCCTTAAAGCATGTTTAAAAATATTGTGCTATATTTTGTTGAATAAGTTTGCAAATTTCAAATGATGTTACCTAAGAAGATCTGGCTACATACAGATTAGATGCTTTATATCCCCAAACAAGAAACAAAGATGGCCTTAATTATTGGGTCGCCAGTTCAAATAGTCTAGTCAAAATGAATAGAGTGAACAGAGGTAAAAGGTTGAGTTTAGGTTTAAGTAAAATGTTCTAATTTTCTCTGGATCTTATGTCTATTGAAATATTCATAGTCAGTCGGTAAAGTCAATTTTATAAAGTTGCCTCAATTTGCAGATTTGCCTGGTTTGAATGTTTTTACTGATACAGGCATGGTTTCTGGGTACCTATTGAAATAATCTATATAAATAAAAAATATTGCTTCTTCCTTAATGTGTTGATTTAGGACTCAAGAACAGCTGAAGCGATTTGATTGATATATATTTTTTTCAATAAATACACAATTTGATGAAGTCCAAGAAAGGTGCTTATGAAGGGACTATTGAAAGAATTTCAAGGAACATACACAAAAACACTTCATTGTTTCGCATACATAATGTTATAATCTCAATGTCAGGTGGACGAAGTTCGCCGGGTTAGCTAGTTTAAAAATTACATGAATTAAACTTGTCCCAATATAAGTGAAGTACATATTAGATAATAAATAGTACCTTTACCAAAGTAGTTCAGCTCTATGCGAATTGAAAAAATATTTGGTGTCTATATGCGACGATATATTACCGTCAGAAAATCCGTCTCCCTATTTGTCTTATAATTACCATAAATAACTTAATTTGTGATGGTAATTGGCGAAATTACTGTCAGAATTGAGGGCATATTTGCCGCGTTTTTAGGGTACCGTACTCAAAGGGTAAAACGGCACCGTGTCACTAAGATTCCGCTGTCTGTCTGTATGTCACTAGGCTGTATCTTATGAACCATGAACGCTAGACTGTTGAGATTTTAACAGATCATATATATCTGTTGCCCGTTTAACAACAATAATAAAAAATAGAATAAAGTAAATATTTAAAAAGGCCCTCATGCAAAGAACGACCCGCTCCGACCAATAGATGTCGCTATCCATATTTAGATCGTTATAAAAACGACGAGTAGTGCTCGATATATTCTCAGAATATCTAGTTACACATTCACTCTAAAATACACAAATAAAGTAAAATGTGTTCTAGGCCGTTTCTTATAAACAATAAATTCGATGCGGAATCTTTCCAGTATAAGTCCGAATCCCACTTGGCTGATTTTTTATTAACAATGGACGCTTCGGTAACGATTCAGAAGCAATCTAATCATCAATTTCTAATCAGATAATACGATGGAGAAATTCTTCCTATTAACACGTCAAGGCGTGAAATTTATTCACTACCAATTGGCCTATTAATATTTTCTATAGTTTTTACCCCATCAAATGAATATGCCACAAAGAAATCAGAGTGAAATGACTAATTATACAATCGGTTTCTGAGTAATTTAATGGTTCATTTTGCTTCGTTCCGAATGAATGACCCCGGACAATGGTATTGCTACATCTCGCTGAAATGGTCACGAGAAATTACCATCACGCATATTATAGTTGATAAAAGGCCTATATTTAAAGAATAATATTGAGGAATACGTAATACCCGAAGTCCCAGGTTCGATTTCCAGGTAGGACAACGATTATAAGTTTTTCAGTTACCTAAAAAACTGAATTGCTCAATATCCTGAGACCTAATATCGTCGGCTAATTGCATGTGCTAACTGCGATTGATGCCACTCATTATGGGGTAGGTATAACTCTGCCTACTACTTCTGGCATATAGGCATGACGATATTTATTTATATCGCTAGTTTAATGTCTTAAGTTGCATCAATATATAATAATCTCTGAATTCTGAATCTAATTTCCAAAAAATACCAAAATAACATTTATTTCTGCTTAGAAATGCTAGTTATAATATAAAAATAATTTTAATTAACATCTAAACTCATAGATATCATTTTGTTTGTCGCACAAATGCCTGCTTCTGTCGGTAATCGAAGCCAAGTTTAGCGAAAAATCGTTGTAACAACAATCATGCCCGCTATCTAACCTACAAGGCAGTGAAAATTGCATCGTAATCAAAAAGTATTCGAATTACCATGATAAAAATACCTATTGAAGATGAGCGTTATATTTTTTCTACTGCAACTTTTTACTTTTGTTTCGCTGAGCAAAATTCGGCTTGGCAAATTGATACTGCTTTTTATATTATTATAATTTGCGAGTCGCAATTTAGTTATTTTTATTTTTTTTAGTGTAGGTATCTTAATTATATACTTAGAATAATGATCTATGGTGTCATAGTATTAAAGACTATAGTCAGATTTTTTTTATTGAAGAATGTTTTTTCAATAATAATTTTAAGTGTCCTTTCATCAGAATAATAACTGCATCTTAAGACTTAGGTATTCATAAAAACCTAATTTAAATTACTCGTACTACTACTTACACAATAGCCAATAAAAAATCAATCTACTTTTAAAATTCGAAGTCTACAGTCTATTGTTTTTTTAAATAATGCATCTAAATTTTTTATATTGAAAAAACAATTATACTTTTCTAATTTCAGGCAATGTACCGACGTATTGTGGAATCTCAGAAGGGGAACAAGACCAGTGTCGATCCAGAAGTCACTTTACAGTTTTTAAAATCGGCTATATACTATTTCCTCACAGACCCAGAGAACCACCAAGGTCACTTGAATGCTATAGAAAATATTTTAGGGTTCACCGAGGCTGAAAAGAAGAATATACGCAAAGCGCGAGCTACGTAGAGACTGCTGAAAATGTGTGATAGATTAGTCGTTACTTAGCTTATAAATCGTTAGGTTGGCAGCACTTTATGATACAGGGTGGTTATATTTATTGTAACGTTGTAATATAGGTTGTGAAGGAAGGAGTATACAAACGTCACTCTTGTAACTGGACAAATACTACATATTTAGAAAAAAAAAGAACCTTCTCCATAAGAAAAGAAATAAAATTCCAATATCTCATACTAATGACTGCCTTTTGTATATTTTATGTAACTAATTTCTCAGATACCGTTTTAACCATTTTGATAAAAAAAATAGTTTTTTATTAAGGAGTCGATTTAGCTTCAATACAAGGTGTGTTGTAGGTACTAAGCCGAATTCCATTGTAGACTTAACTTTGCACTTGTACTTTTCCACATTATTTACTTTATTATGTTAGCCAACCGGTTTCTCTATTTAAGCATTACCATAAAACTTACTGTAAAACTTTCAAAAGAACTCAAATTTCATTTCAGACTTGACGATGTTCAGACAACAGTGTTTTTGCCGAAAACAAGAGAATAGATTGTGGAAAAGTACAAGTGATATTAATTTGTATTTAGTATTTATAGGGGAACGCTCGGTTCTGCCAAAGTTACATCTTTACAATCGCGAGACATGCAAGTGGGGATTGTTATTCATATTTAATTCAAGCTTTTCTTATATGCAACTCTTCAATATGGGTTCTATTGGGGCAGGCATTTGTGTGATGAACATAGATGTCTGTATTTCCGGCTCTGGGTAATTATAACATTTAATTAAGTATTTCTATGTTTTACTATAGTTGACTCGAATACAAGCATAATATAATTTGCATGTTTCGGGGTTTAGATCCAGTTGTGTAATTTGTACAGTAATATTTATTTATTTAAAACCAGATAACATTCGGTGGAATAAAAGTTTGTTCTTTATAATAACAAAGAGAAAATCAGGCAGTCTCGCAGTATGCCACAAGATATCTATAATGTTATTACATTGGGAAGATATCTTGTGAGAACGTAAAATACTATAAACTTCGTTATTTCATCTCCAATTCAACTTACAGAAGATTTTATTATTGTATTGTAATTTGGGTTTAAGAGATTAATTACATAAAATATATAACTTATCTCAACATTAAATCAAAAAAAGCATTGTTTATATGAATATAGTTAGAAACTTATGGGAAAATGTGTCACCGTTTGTATACGCCTTAATAATGTTAGGCTTTAGGTCGTATTTACCATCTAGGCAACGAATCGTTGTAAGTAAATTATTTATGAAAAAACTATGGTAAAATATGCCACTGTATCATAAAGGTTTTAGATATAAAAATATATGGAAATTGTTTTGTCAACTAGTCCCAACCCACAAACAGTTACTTTGTAGATAATTTAAAGTTTTAAAAGAATAACTTAATCGAGTTGAAACTTACTTTTTGTGGGTTTATTCTAGTTTGCAAAATCATGTTCATACAAAGAAATCAGTGCTAGATTTTGCACATCATAAAAAATATTCGCGTTTTGATTTTGCTAGATTATTTGTTTTTGTGACATGTTTTTGTGATTTTATTGTTAGTTTTAAGCGCCAAAGAAACACATTCCTTTACTTGTGCAATTTTGACTTATTTTTAAGTATACTTTAAGGTTTGAAACCTTTCTTTTGTTATTTTTTTTTAATTTTATCTCCTTTTATGTTTATAGATGATATAATTTGCATGTAAATTAAAATGAGACGATTAAAAAAAATACGTTCCTAGAAATGCAATCAAAAAATATTGGCAAAAGTGAAATAATTTACTTAAATATAAGTAAGACTATAATTATTTATTATTCACTTCAGCCATTGCTTAAAATAATAAGAGTCTTGAGTCCGTCTTAAAATGAAAATGAGGTGGCAAAATCACAAGTTTCTGAATTCTCTGAAATATCGAGTAGATATAAATATTATTCGTATGAATGAAACTTGCACTCATTCATTTCGTCGAAATGTTGAAAAAAAATACATTTTTTGATGACTGAAAAAAAAACTTACATAATATAATGAATTTTACTACTATTTTACTAATTTCATTTGTGAAATAAATCTAATTATTACGCATCGTCAGGTTAAAAATATAATTTAAATATGAATGCTACTAAGAACATATTTAAATTGAATACAAAATAGGTTATATCAATCTACAGAATAGTTAGATTAAAATCTGGTTGACTTGCTACCTCCTTTTGCAATTTAGTCAATTTTAATTTTCTTTGATTTGCGAGTTCGTCTATTTCCCTGTGAAATTTTAAAAATTCCAAATAAATTAAGACGGACTCCATATTGCATGTCATTGGATGTGTATGTTAATAAAATTGGTCGATATTCTTGCCACTTAAAGCATCAGCTGTGATTCATAGTGAATTTATATATTCAGTAGATATATGCAACAAATTATTCATGTCCATGCATAATAAACGCTTTAACATTTATTCCATCCTTATTCAACAAAGTACTTAATTAAGGCTATTTATTTACGCTATACTTTGTGACAGTAGGTATGGTTTTAAGCATGGTGTACATGACCAAAACTTTCAATGAAATATTGAAGAAAATGTCCAACTTTAATACCAATTGAATCAGCAACATTTGATGATCACACCACTGTTTCAAATAAAGACGTACGAATTTAACCGTGTCAATTTTGTACGTCGAAATTCTTGATCATCATAGAAGTTTTAAATTTAATACTAGAACCTAACGCAATGATTATCAGCTAACAGTAATTTCAAATTTTGTTAGACAGAAAATACAGATAAAAAATGCTAGACAGAAACTGACTTTTCAATCTATTTCACTTTTTTTTCGTCCTCACAGCTTATGTCTATGGCCAAGCTGCCACTTCTGTCCTAACAAACTATAAATTAATTGTATTTTTACCATTGAATCGTTATCTTGATTATATCACAGTCAACAGCTAGCTTTTTATATAATTGTTTCATCAATCATATATTAACTTGTATTGTTGAGATGTGTCCATAATCATGCCTTAAATCTTTGTCCATAAAGAGTCAAAAAATGTCTGACTTTGAAATGAGGACTTACCAAAAAAGGATAACTAGATTAAAAAGCCAACGAGACATTTGTATTCCTAATGAAATTCAGTTTGGCTTAAATGTATTTTCAGTCTACTTAAAATTTGTGATAAAAAAACGTCAGAATTAAACTAAATGTCAAACTTGTCAATAATGTCAAAAAAAAGATGTCAATTTCATTGAAAGTGCGGTCATGTAGATAATGCATAACTAAAGCAAATAGAGTATCATGACAATTTTTATATCACACGTTCTCATTTAATATTTTAACGTAGCAACTTGCTACTCGTTGTTATTTCTTAAGAGAAGTGATTTTAATATTATTTAGGTTACTCATATCAGTGTTGCCTATCTTTTCTTAAGTAAATTTTAATATTTACAATATTAAATATATATTAGTCCAAGATGGAAAACACCAGATTCTGTCCTTTGATGCCTAGCATTATTATGTCAAAAATACAATTTGTCTGCGCCAAAAAGACGATCTTATTGCACGTTCAATAAAATCGTATTTTGATTGTTAATAATAATGTCAAGACATCACGGTAGAGACCCAGAGTGAATGTGAAAAAACTGTGAATAAGCATGACAAGTTTAAACTAGAATACGACATTGGTTAACAAAATTGCATTGCGTTTATCAAGTTAGACCCTGTTGCGGAATAAGTAACATTTATATCGTCTCTGTCTATGGTCACGTTTGTCTTTTATTATGAAGAAAGCTAATCTTATAACAAAGACTCAATCCACAATGATTTCAGAAAATTTATTAAGGGTTGTGATGTATATTAATGATTTTTTTTTATTGCCAGTGCTTTTAACGTGATGGTCTTTTTGGACCACCCAAACTTGCTTTGAAAAAAGTTTTATGTTGCGTGTAGGTTGGGTCTTTTGCGCAATACAGTTTTGAAAATGGTTAGGTATTACAAAATATACCATCGTCAGTGAGAGTAAAACTTTGATTAACATAAACCACTGGAATGGCCTAGACGCGTAAATTTTAAAGTAAAAGTTCTGTTTCTGCATGATTTTAAAAAAGTAAAATACAAAGTTATTCAGCTTGTTATTCCCAGTATTAGACTTAACTCCTAAACCGCGCTACGCGTTATGTTATATTCTTAAAGAATATTTTAAAATCCATTTTTTATGTTTGCTATTTTTTTTCTTTAGGAATAAAGATATTTTAAAAAACTCATTTAAGAAGAATACCACATGTTCTATCAAATTTTTAGACTAGAAATAAGTACATTTTGTTGACCTACGTAATTCAAAAGCATAATACGCCTATTGTAATATGTTAAAGTACCAATAGGGTAGTACCATTAAGTTTCTGTAATCCTAATTACTTGACCGTAATTCCTTGATGTTTGAATAAACAGTAAATTGGCGAATTGTGTTTCATTTTAGCCAGTAACGGCGCGAGCAGTAAACTTAATGTGGGTAAAGTATATTTCGCGAATTTATGAATTAAAAACTTGAAAATGACAATTTTTTATTCATAAATTAACAAACCATGAAGCTGGATAGCAAGGTACAAGCCGGAGATTACGCCCATAATCTGTCCCGAAGCCGGCTCTCTAAACTGAGCAACATCTCTTTCTGTCAGTCTTGTAGAAATAAAAACGTCAAAATAAAACATTCTGAGAGTAAGATAGCCGTCCCTAATAGAATGAGATAGATGTTTTATATTGTGGACTTGTTGTTAGCATTGTAATCTGCAGATAGATAATTAGCTGCATGTAAAAAAGCTCTTCTTACCATAAAAATATTAAACAAAGATTCAATATATTATGTAAAGTAATATATGGAAATTACACTCTTAAGAACGACCGGTCCTCTCTCTAAACTTTCTAAACTGGATAACGTCAAAAGCAAACCGATCTTGTCAGAGTGAGACGGCCGGCCCTATGGGATGTTTAATATTGCGGATAAGTTGCTCGGAATGTAATCTTCATTAATTTTAGGGTTTAGTTAAACACCCATTTTTTTATACTGCACACAAACCAATAAAAGAAAGAATGGGTCCTTAAAAAAACTGAAATGTTATTTGATACAAAACTCCTTAAATTTTTTCTAATTTTTGACTTCGCCTCTGGTTATAACGGACACTGCTTCGTCGCGCTCGCTGATTATGGCCATTGACCTCATGATTAAACAGAATAATAAACGGAAAAAGGAAACTGACTCATCTGTCAACACAACCAAATCCGCTTAACAGATTCTACGGATATTAGGCTTGCCTAGATATTTTTAATGAAGTAGGTATTTTTGAAAAAATAAAATAAATAAATTTCGTATCACACCCAAGTCATCGAATGTAGGCAGAGATAAAAACGCACCCACGATTGACCGACGATATTCGGTCCCGTTCCGGCCCCATGGCACAACTGGTTGTGCCGTGGGTACTTTTGATTTCCTCCTACACAACTAGTTGGTCCGTTCCGGAAAAAAAATGTACCCATGACCCAACTGGCGAAAACTCGAATCGCTGGTTGTGCCGTGGGTACTTTTGAGACACAACTGATTGTGATTCGTTATGGAAAAAAATATACCTATGGCCCAACAGCCGTGTGGTCCCGGCTTGATAATTGGACCATCCCCTCTCATCCCATGGGAGCCGTGAGAACCGACTTAGGGAAGTCAGAGAATGGGCAGCAACAATCTAATGCGATCACCAGGACGCCAGCCAAGCGTGGTGATTATGGCAAAGCCCCCCTATATAGAGGCAGCCATGGTAACGGTGGTGATATGGCCCAACTGACGGACGCAAATTAGACCCAAATGGCCGTATCTACACTAGGGTCGAAAACTTGATCCTAAATTTAAACATTAATGCCATCTATCTCGCTCGGCTGTGTATCTTCTAAAGTGCGAAAAAGATAGAAGTCTCTAAATTTAAAATTAATATTAAGTTAGCGCACCCGAATTAGCCCCATAGGCAAAGTTAAAATTTAAAACTAATAAACCCATGAAAGAATGAAAGTTATTAAAAACTCACATATTTGAATATTACCTTTTTTAACTAAATTTGTCTGAGGCATGACCGAAGCTAATTTCACCGACGATGAATTGCATCTGGACAGATCTGATAACTTCGTCATTGATGATCTGATTTTTTTACGTTTTGCGGAAACGCCTTTTTCTATTTGCAATTTAGAAGTGGAGTGGAGAGTGAAGAGTGCATTTTAGATTAGTACTACGGAGAATCAAAATGGGTTCCGAGTTCCCTACGACTCAACCAGATGGGCATAGTAGTTGTGCAGAGGGTCTGAGTTGAGTCGCAGGGAATTCAGTTGTGTAGGAGGGAATCAAAATTCCTCACGGCACAACCAGTTGAGCACAGTAGTTGTGCCATGGGGCTGGAACGGGTAATTCAATTATAGTATTCTATACTTAAATCAAACAAAAAAAATGTTTTGTTAAAACACATAATTTTATATCGATTTAGGTAGCTATAGATAATTAATCAATAGCGATAAGAAATATTGTTTTCCACCTAGACCGAGCACCTGTTGAAAATGTTTACTTTCCATTAGTCACCAACGTCGAATGTTGACACTCGAGAAATTTAGTTACAATTGGTTTTGCGCTTCGATAACCAAGCTTATTTTTTGCATTGTATCATTGTAAAGATCATACTTTAATATCATGTAAATTGGTTCATATAAAAGCAAAACTTAAGAAAAAGTTGTCTTACGTCTGAGGATTTGTAATATAAATAAATAGACAAACAGATAAGAATTTCAAAATAAAAGTCTCAAGTTTGAATCGTTCAAACGTATAGCGTCTCGAATCGTCGTTGACCGGGCACTTTTCGATCGGCTGGATCCTGGCATTGTCTAAAGATATTGATTCACTTAGTGTCTGTCTTCTACTGCGTTTTATCCGAGAACGCTCAGAATTATTTGTTTTGATACTTGATACCGAGTTTCAACTTCGGACATTGCGATATAGCTCAACACAACACTTTTATGGAACTTATAATCAATAGCTAAATTTCTAGACGTGTGTACGTTAACCAACTTAGTAAGTAAAGAAAAGACCGTGGTTATTTCTAAAAGTCGACAACACAAGCGAATTTTCGTGGGCGGTGGTGATGACTTACCACCAGGTAACCCATTTCCTATTGATATCGTGTTCAATAAGAAAAAAGGCGTAAAAAATAAGTATTGTGCTTTCCGTGTACCTAATGGCTATTTGAGCTTTGAACTGAGTATGACTCCATTTTTAAACTCAGTATCACTTTTCATCAGATAAATTATCATACTGAGTTGTGTCCTATCTAATACCTTTAAACGAGCAATTCTTGTATATTTATATCAGCAATTTCGAAAACGGCTCAAACGATTTTCTTGAAATTTTGTATATAGAGGGTTTCGGACGATGAATCGATCTAGCTAGGTTTTATTTTCTGGTTTCTTTTATTAATCGTGTTTTCATTGAATAAAAACCTATATCATTACGACACAAAGTTAAATTTCGCCAATGTTTTCAAAATGAGAATAGCATAGTTGGGAATTGGGCGCCTTGATACGTAGCAACCCGGGTTTAAAACCCAGTCCAGTTACTTCTTTTTTTTTGAGTTCCTTTTTTTGTGAGATAACTGTGCCTGGAAGCCCTACAAAAAGAAGAAAAACAATGTAAATTATATCAAATGCAATTCTGAAAAAAAATGTGATGCACTAACAAAACACCGAGCAAGGCTCGGTCATCCAGGTACTAATCCTTAAAACGATAGTTCATTAGACCTTAACTGCATGAGGAATGCAAAAGGTCAGTCACTGAAGTTATCATAGTTTTTCCTTACAAAAAGTTTTCACTGGATCCAATACAAAAGTTCCAATAGTCACAAAGGGAATGCAAAATGACTATTCCTTTAGATAGTCAACAAATATGCAATCACAAAGTGTAATTTCTCATGAATATCAAAAGATAACATTACAAAAGTGTAAGGTTATATGTTATATAAGTGACTTGAAAGTTATATGAGAAAAGTTTGATTCAGAAATTCCATCTGAGCGCGTACGGGTCAAAGACCACCTCCAAGCGAGATATCGAAAATTTTATAACAAATGCTATAAAGCTGAATAGGTGTTTTATTTATTTCTTTGGACACCTAAATCCATTAAAATGTTCAGATTAAAAAACTTTTTACATTTGTTTGTTCCATTTTTAAAGCATTTTGTTTACAATATACGAAAAACCGCTTAAACCATCGTAAAACTATGTAGTTTGAGAATTATTGTAATCTTTCCTCCTATTAATCGCATCACGAAACACTTGACTTTTACTCAACTTATTTTGATGAAATAAGTAGTTACAGTTGTTTATTTTAAATTTAATAAACAAGGCTATTCATATTTTGAATGTAGTCCATTAAAAATAACTTTGTGTTATTGTCATAATAAGCTATCTCACAGTAAAGTTGCATCCAAATCCGTCCAGTAGTGTTTCTGTCCATCCATCCATACATACATGGTTTAAGTTTGTAAAACGTACATGTATTAATATTAGTAGGATGTAAATATATTAAATGAATACACACAACAAAATATTGTACATACATATTGAAAATGTTCCCTACTACCAAAAGATATGTGACTTTATTTTGACTTGTGACTTAATTTAAATTGTATACAGGGTGTCCCAGAAGTCGACGTCAAGCCGGAAATGGGTGATAGGCCAAGTCATGACAGTTATCAGAAAAATATAAAAAAAA